>JAEQML010060342.1:0-27284 GCA_016904865.1 Pissodes strobi | reverse complement strand
GCAGGTTTAAAATGAAATATTATATTTATGGTCATATATGCACTTATACCTCTAGTAGCCTTAGGTATGCATGATAAACATATCTGTGACCCTGTTAGCTATAGTCTTAAATAGTAAAACTAACCGCCTTCCCCTCTCAGGCACTAACACGACGAACGGTGGCGGTGGTGGCGGTGGCGGCGGTGCTGGAGGCGGCGGAGGGTCGAAATCCTCCCCTAACTCGCTTCCTCTCTCCCCCGAGTCGCGGCCCTTCAAACGCATTTCGCAGACGGCGTCGTCCACGAACCTCTCTGGAGGCACCACGGTTAGTATCGAAATAATAGAGATGTTCGATACTCTCATATCATATGGTAGATGTTGTTATATTCAAAAATCAAGGAATTATGAAATAGAAAAGTATCGGCTTATTAGTTAGTATCGAACATCTCTGTTCAGGAGGTTTTGAAATAAGAATTTGATGTTAGTTCGGCAGAAATCAAGTGCAAATTTCAGTTTTACCAATATTTGTTCATCAAAAATTTGTTGACAAAAAGAACAATGTTACGAGGCTATTTATCATATTCATACTATTTATTAAAATTGTTATAAAACTCTCATCCTTAGTCAGTCAGTTTATGCTTATGTAATGAATCTAAATATAATTTCTGCCGAACTAGAATTGGTACCATATCTAGGCACTTAAAATTTATATTTTATTCCACCATTCTTGATGATCTGGTACCAATTTAAATACATCTAAAAGAAAAAAGGACCTCCATAATCGCTATATAAACACACCAGGTGATCTCCGTAAAGCAAGAGAGTGTCTCAGCAGACGGCCTGCAGGTGCCTAGCTACGTGGACAGCACCACGTACGTCAGCTCTCCAATTGGCCAGGGCATATCGGCGCGACAAGGACAACAGCATGCCGGCAACGGTGGCGGGGACGAGTGCGAGCCGGTAATCTTGCCCAGTAAGTGCTGACAAGTGCCCGGAGCGCTCAGTTTTATGCCTTGTGTTTGATTCTTTGCTTGCTTTTGCTTTTTTGTAGATAATAATTACTTATTTAAACTCGATAGTATTAGTGCTATTTTGTGATTGTGAAGTAATTGTTTTTGGAAGCTGAGATTATAGATGAAAAAAACGTTCCATTTTCAGTTGCTGGAAAGCTTCATTTCTCATAATGTGACAAGCTTTCGGTAAAAGGAAATCATCCAAAAATCCAATTAATATTTCATGTCGTGTAACGAACAAAGGGCTCAAGGAATCCCTTCGGGGAATTAATTTTATTTTCTGTTATCGGCCGCAACATCGGCTAAATATCCCCTGAAATTAGACGTCATGGGTATTTAGAGCGAAATAGAAATACATACGAAATATGAGATGTGATATTTTTCATCGCTAGCGGGATATAGGTTGTATTTTGATATAATTCGAGATTGTTTGCGTGTGTACGAGCCTTTTTCGAGCTTCGAAAAAAGCCGATTCTAGGACTGTTTAAACAGCGCTTTAATTTGCGGTTTGTCATGACCATTCACTCGATTAGCTGTTTTTGGCTGTCCTAGAACCGTCCTATTTCGCTACTCGAATAAGGCTATTTTGTGTATTTTCAGCATAAATATTTTCTAAAACACATACCTACATATCTACATATTATTTTGCATGATTTTGTAAATTATAATATGCACATTCATATTTCTGGCGCCCCCCAACTGCCACAACTGCACTGCTTTACCTCCGCTTTTGTAAATAGCTATACATTTCACCCATCGAAATACTTACAGTCTGACAAAGTGCCTAGGCATATCCACTTTAAGTAAGTGATACCAAAACAAGCCATAAGCCACTTTCTCAGGCTAGCCATAATAATTAATCATGTACACGTAATTGATTGTTTTAACCTTTTTTTAGATCCCAGCCAAATATCAGAACTGCTCTCGAAGACGATATCGGACGCACACACCCGCACCTGCCTTTACTCGATCGAACACATCCACGAGATGTTTCGAAAGCCGCACGATCTCTCCCGGCTGCTCTACTACCAGAATATGGCGCACGAGGAGCTGTGGTTGGACTGCGCGCAAAAACTCACGACTGTTATCCAGCAGATCATCGAGTTTGCCAAGATGGTACCCGGCTTCATGAAACTAAGTCAGGACGATCAGATCGTTCTACTCAAAGCAGGTACGGTTTTACAAATTGTAGTTATACATATTAACCCAAAAAAAAATACTTACATTTAATACTAAATAAATATATAATGGCCCTGACTGCAGCCTCCCACAAGAAGTTCCCTATGCCGGTGCTGTTGAGGCCATTAGAAAAACAAATTTAAACAAGCAATTTTGGTTATATGATAAAGTATATTATAAAATTAGTTATACCTGAATAAGAACAAGAGATAATGAGGACATATAAGCACTATGTAGTATAGAAATATCACTAAACGAAAGAGCAAGAATATGAAGAGAGAGAGAGAGAGAGAGTTAAAGCACAAAACCACCTTCATGAAGAAGATAAGCAATGTTGCATGAGCAAACAATCCTCAATTATTGTCTCTTATACTGAAAAATCAATGATGATGAAATTTGCTCAAATATGAAGCAATACAGGAGAGAAAGCGTTTAAAAATTTGTTTATGATGTTTTGGGATGTTTGAATATTATGATTATGAGCATCGGTTCTATTAACAATTCTTTGGAGCAAATATAGGGGAGATTTATACTTAATTATTTTGAAATTAATACATATATTGAGCCATTTAAAATCTTGGACTTTATAGGAAATGTGTTCCCTTCGACGTATACCAAAAAAATAATCTTAAGCATGAGTTTTGAAGTTTTTGAATTCGCCTGGCTTTTAAGCATGCACAGGCAATGCCAGTGTAAATTATCACAATAATTTAATGGTGATAAAACCAGAGATTCGCAGAGCATATTTTTGTATCTTGATTTATATAATGCCTATGAGAGTGTAAAATTTTCAGAGCCGAATACCCTATTTTCAACTTAGAATTAATGTCATAATTTTTGATTCAAAACATGACCCAAATATTTTTATTACTTAGTCAAGAATGACACAAACTAATAATGTGTAGAGAGAGATATCGAATATAGTGAATGAAATTAGGGACAGGGTTGGTAAAGTTAGAAATGCGAGCTCTCTGCTGATGAGTTGATTGATTTCTATTGTTCCATAGCACCCAATCTGGCTGACCAAGTAAATGCCGCGTTTGATCACATATATTTTTTTAAAAGAGAACCTTTACAACAAACCTTTTTCCTTTCACCAATTAAAATCAATATTTAGGGAAATAAAGAATGGTAATGCTTCGGGATGGGATATAATGTCTATTAAATTGTTCTTAAATTTTCTAGATGTAGCTCTTCAAGTTTTGATTGATTGTATTAACGCATCCTTTTATGATGGTGAATTTCCATCTTGTTTAAAATTGGCTGCTGTTTTATCGCTTTTCAAGGGTGGTGACCAGGAGTGCCCATCAAATTACAGACCAGTGGCTTTACTGCCTATACTCTCGAAAATACTTCGAAAATCATAAAAAAATTGTTAAGCGGCGCTGGCGTATGGTATCGTTTCTCAAGGGGCACAATATTCTGGATCATAGGCAGTTTGGCTTCCAGTTTGGCAAAGAGACATCGAACGCGATATTACAGTTTCTTGAGTCAGTTAATGATCTTTAATGATAAGGATGTGGCGGTTGCAGTTTTCTGCCACTTTTCAAAAGCTTTTGACTGTGTCAATTACAAAATTCTGTTGTGGAAGCTGGAAGCGTGCGGTTTTAGAGGTACAGCTCTTAAGCGGTTTGAGAGTTACTTGTCGGGTCGTAGTCAGACTGTATCATTTGGTGGGACTGCATCAGAGGCTCGGGGTATTGACTTTGGTGTTCCTCAATGCTCTGTGTTGGGCCCAATCTTGTTTCTCGCCTATGTAAATGATCTGGCAGAACTCGATATACAGGGAAAATTTACCTTATTCGCGGATGATGCTACTATATATACTGTGGCATAGCGACAATGTCAATTTATTGAATACTACAATTAATGAGGATTTGTCTGTGATAAAACACTGGTGTAATGCAAATAGTCTTACTTTCAATGTTTCCAAGACCAATGTAATGTCTTTTAGATGGGAATTAAGTAATGTATCCATAGAAAATACCACATTAACTGAACTAAATGTGAATAAATTCCTGGGTTTGCATATTGATAGTAGACTCAAATTTGAAGCTCACATCATTAATTTGAACAGTAAAATTTCTTCAAATTGCTACGCTGTTAGGATGCTATCAAGGAAGTTGGAGTTTCGTGTGGTTAGGAATGCTTACTTTGCGTTGTAAGAATCCCATCAAGGTATGGGCTATGTTTTCGGGGTACTTGCTCCAAGCAATTGCTTAACGGTTTATTCTTGTTGCAAAAGAGGGCCTTAAGGTTGGAACAAGGGATTCGTGCAGGCAATCGTTTATCGCATATAGAATTCTTACTCTTCCTTCATTATTTGTTTTGGAATCAGTTTGTATGATCCATAAAAAATGTAAACACACCTTAACTTCGGATGAACAACTTTATAATACTCGACAAGCTTATAGCACAGAAGAAAAAATAATCAGAATATTCCCTCTGAAATGCCGCCTTTGATGTCTTTCAGACAAATTCCTTTAGCGTCGACCATTTTTAAAGGGGAAATTCCAGGTCCGTATTACGCTTTCTCCGAATTTCATAAACAGATGGGTATTCGCATTATTTTGTATTATTTATCATGTATTTGTCGGATTCTATGTAAATAGTATGGGAGTTTGTATATAATATTTATAGATATGTTACTGCTAATATCCGAAATACCTTATTATGTATAAAACCTAAGCAAATTAGGCATTATGGATAATAGCTGAAACTCTTAATTATCGATATTAACCAAACATATTAGACGCAAAAAAGTTATAAAAATTATTAAATTGTTTTTTGGATCCAACTGGATCAGATTGGGTTAGTTTCTCTCGTTGAATTCCCAAAGCGGAGCAGAGGGCCCTCGGGAGGACCACACATATGATATAACTTTATATTTAAGTCTTAGTTACTATCGATATTAAGTAAAAGATAATCACTGATAATAACGTATTTCGGATATTAATGGTAACATATAGGTATTATATTATATGTATATATACAAGGTTTTCCCGCATATTTCGGCACCCACCTGAGAGTTTATTTCAAAATATATTAAAACGTGGGAAATGCAAAAGTTTCATGTTTTTTCTGTCCTATAAATTTTTCATCAGAAATTTAAAAATATTTCATGAAATGTGACAGTTCCCCAATTTTTTTAAAATGTTTATTATTTCATATTTTAAAAGACAATTTTTTTTTTCTTTTTTCATCTTTTTTTCGCCGAAAACCGCGTTTCTCTACCTCTATTTATTATTTTTTTCTTATTTCGTTTTTCGTTTTATAATAGTTTTATTCCCTTTCCGAACATTTTTTTACGCTTTTTTCAATTTTTTTCCCAATTTTTTCAAAAATGCTTGTTTTGTTACTTCATAATGCATATTTTTCTTCCCGTTTTTGCCATCCCCGACATCGTAGCTAAGCTCCTTCGCCTTTTTTTTTCATCGAAAACTGCGTTGCTCTAACTTCTCTTTTATAATTTTTTTCATATTTCGTTTTATAATACTTTTATTCATTTTCTGAACAATTTTTAACGTTTTTTCAATTTTTTTCCCATTTCTTCGAAAATTTTTGGGTGTCCGGGGAGGTGGGAGGATGGCTGTATATTTTCAAAAGTAGTGATCAGCGATTGTATATACAATCTAACATGCCATTTTGAAGTTATATGAATATGACCAACAATGCCAACCATAAACACGAAAGAAGGTAATGAATATAAAACAGTTAATTTTGTCAAAAAATTTCTTCTCAAAATACTTTTAACACAAACACACAAAACCAAATAAAAACAAAAAAACTAGCACCTAGCAGAACGTAATGTCACAATACAAAACACGCAGCACGCAGGCGCTGCACTGGTCAAATTTAATAATAAACTTAAAGCGATGGTCGGCCGACACTGATTCCCCACGAACATTGGCTGATTTACGATGCGTGTCGAGGGAGCGCGTACTGACGAAAAATATTAGAGTTGGGATTCTGATTGTTTTTCTTCTGTGCTTATAGTGTTAGATTGCCTGTACCGCACAGCAGTCTGGTTAGGAGATCGATTGTTTTTGGTAGCAGACAATTATTTAATCATTTACCTTTAGCCATAAGACAGATCGACAATGAAAAAAGACTTACATCCCAAGTAAAGAGGCTGTGACCTCGAAAGCTTATTATGAGGTATCCGAGTTTCTGGAGGAAACATTTTAACGTATTTTTTGGAGAAATTTCTTAATATGACGCTTTTTTTGTTAGTTTGTATCTACAATAATTTATAATTATATTTGTTTAATCTTTATTTCAGTTGTCAATGAGATTTTTTTATTTTTCTTTTGACAGTAAAGCATATTTCGAATTTGAATTTCATTTTTTCTGAATTTTTAAACGTAAATACCCCAATCTGGTAATTTTTCAGTTTAGCAACCATTGGAATTTTATAAAAACGTTTTTTATCTTCTTTATTTAGATATTTTTAAAAGACGTTTTTGTTGCGTAATTGTTTGGTTAACCCACAAAAAAGCCCCAAAGTTCGACTTTTGAGGAGGTGAATTTTTGTCATCTGACGCAGGAGGATTGTTGCAATGTTGCCAAAGGTTGCACCTTTTCTTACGAGGTGAAGAATACCTAACCCAAATTCATGTATGACCCTCCGCTCGCTTCGCTCGCTCCGGGGCGCAACTAACAAGGACTAACCTAAACTAACCCAAATTAATGTAAAAATAAATCACTTCTTTAGTTAATTGTTGTCAGTTTGGATAATTATTGGATATCATAGAAATTCGTGATTTTTTATATTTCTATGCATTAAAGAAGTAAATTTGAAATAAAATAGATAGGTGGAAATAAGATTTTCTTCATATTTTTATAATTTTGATTAATTGTTTTATAATAATTACTAAGCGCGCTTTTCTTTTGGAAGTTAGATTGGGTTAGTTTTAGTTACCGTGGGTTAGTTTTTGTTAGTTTGAGTTATTTATGGTTAGCTTGTGTTAGTTTTTGTTAGGTCTTAAGGTCTTACACACTTTAGGCTATTACGCTCTTTTTGTCCTTCTAATGGGCGCAATCCTTCATTCCAGCTTAGAAGGAACTGGGAGTGAATAATCTCAAATCGAAAGAAAAATTTTAATTTTGAGAATTTAAAATTAAATATTGAATGAAATAAAGAAATAAAGTATGTCAATGCGTAGGCTAAAACGAGCTGTTGTCGAGCGTATAAATTAGGCCCTAGCTCAAATGCCGGAGAGTAGGGTGCGGGTTGATTTATATAAGGCGCCACGGGATTTTAGACAGCACAAGCGATAATTACCCCTAAGTTGAAATATGGAACTCGTTTTAGCTTAGGCTTCGCGACAAAATAAATCTATACCAGAAATTTGTTATTTATTTCGACCAGGAAAATCGATCGATAAAAACAAAAATAAGTTAGAAAATTAGATTAAATATATATTCCGACAATTTATCAGTAACAATAACGGAAAAATGATTACCCAGAAATAAATCAAAAATCAAAGTCGGTATAAAGCAAGTACCCCAAATTAACCGAAAACTAAAGCCGATGAAAATAATACTTAAAAATTAATCAAAGATAACTAAAGTAAACGATGAACAAATACTCGAATATTAATCAAAGGTAAGTCAGAAACGATTCAATTATTGAGCGCAAAATATTAAAAGAAACAGATACTTACTGTAATGGGCCTCTCCTTCAGAGTCACGATAAAAAAAATCAATTAAATAAAACAAGTAAATAAACAAACAAAGGATTGCTTTTATTACCTAACAATAAAATATCACAGCTGGTCAGGTGGGAGAAAAGAAGATTAAGTTGAAGAAAATTTCAGTAGTCAATTCTTATGGTTGTTGTACTCTTAAAGATAGGCTTAACTCGGTGAAAATAATTCACACACTTATTCTAAACAAATTCCGAAATATTTAGTTATTGTAATTGATGACGATCGCTTAAAGCATTGATAAAAGAACGTCAGTAATATGTGTTGAAAGCCAGACACTGCTAATAACTTCTCGTTATAGGTAAGTTCAATTAGCCCTTGTAATCACTTAATTAAAGACTAATTCACGGGTATCGAATCATGATCCGTCACATATACCGTATAACTAACTAACTATGGCTATTCAGTTCAGTTAAGTTTCTTTCGTTAAAAATCTGCCCATGTGCGTCACAAAATGATGGCGTTCACAGAGACACAAAAAAAATGCAAAAAGTCAATTCACCTTGCAAAGTAGCACTCAAATCCCACAAAGGGCAGTTTCAGACACCAACACTTAAGAAAAGATAAGGTACAACTAAAGACTGAAACTGTTAAAATGACCCGGTCAGAAAAATCCCATTAACAGGTGAAAATCAAAATTGACTCTGACCGGCGCCCAAAATGACTGCTTAACTCGGTTCGTCGTAAAGGAGTGACCCAAACGACCGAAAACCGAATAGCAGTACCGCACGAAGATTCTTACCCCGGAAGAAACTCGCTCAAGCAATGAACTTCCAGCATGATTGATCACATGTTCCCCTCAATAATCCATCTAAGGGAATTAAACGATAAAAACCTGAGATTTCGATGCACAGGCATCCCCAGAAAAAACAAGCCAGAATAGCCAAACGGGCATCGTCATCAAGCCACTCCAACCAATAGAATTTCCCAGTTTTCCAGGGATAATTAATTAACTGCGCGCGCGATGAAACTTGGTAGCCAATCCGAAACGAAAATATTAGAAGGCCATCGCTTCTAATTTCACGCGCTAAATTCAATTTGTTGAAAATCGCATCATTTCGCAGTGCGGGTTTATTAAAATTTCTCGATCGGAAGAGCGACGAAACCAAGTCGGCCGGCATAACTACGAGGGTCTCCCCGTTATTACCTACGAATGCGTTCGGAACCATGTGTAGGGTGACAAATTCTAGGGTGATTTACGCATTGATATACGCCTGACAAAGCGGTCTGTGACAAGGCGTTGCACGGGATAGATTATGTGATTGATTCAAATTAATTTCGTGTATTTATTTTTCATTAAAATAACATTTTTATTGCAGATTGATGTATATTCGTTTAAAAAATACCCCCTTGTTAATTATAATATTTTACCGAAATTATAAAAAAATCTTACTGCGGAGGTTGCCAAGTTGTTTGTAATATTGTAAACTTTCCTGTTTGTAGAGTAGGTTGACTAGTTTGGCTTTTTGCTGAAGCAGTTAAAAGATTACTAACTGCCAGTGTCTACTATTATTACTGTTGACAGCCCCCAAACGGTGTTAGCCCAAATTTCACTATCACATTTCAAGGCATTCCGAAACTAACGAATTTTCTTAGAATATGAAATGTAGGCAGGAGTTTCAATAAAAAGATTTCATGATAAACTTCTCGAAGATACAGTTGACGAAACCGCTAGAGATCACTCTCGTATCAGCATCTACTAAGCAACTACGGACAGATTCATGTCAACACTGGAACGTTTTAAGCTAGATCCTATAAGATATAATGGTGTCTGAAGATGATATTAAGAGCTTAATGGTCAATATTCTTACACAGATTCAGACATTATAAACATATAAACGATTTGTCAGCTTCAGAAGAGAGTTGTTGAAGGAAGATCCCATTGAATTAGAAGATATGCTCTCATGATAGAGAGTCTGCGTTGAAATACAGACCAAGCAAGACGAATAATAAAGTTGATTAGTTTAAAGACGAGAAGACTGTTGTACAAGTTTCAGCGAATTTCTTATCGTTTAGCGATACGTATTTGTTTCTCGAATTTTCTTTTGCAAGATTTTACTGCCGTTATTAACGTTTTGATAATTTTTAATACGAATTTAAAACGAGAAAATTACGTGTTGTTTGAGTCATCCCATTACTGGACTGACACCCCCAAGAATGGTTTCTCCATCGAACCCTAAGAACTCGGCAAGAATATCTTGAAAATTCTCTTCTAATGTCCGCGATATAACAGACGAATAGCGAGAAATTATCTTAACGATCTTGGACGAAATATTAATCTATCTTAATTTTCAGGAAGCTTCGAACTGGCAATAATCCGCATGTCGCGCTACCAGGACCTGTCACATAATCGTGTCCTCTACGGAGACACGATGCTGCCCCAGGACGCCTTCTTCACGTCGGACACGGCGGAAATGAAACTGGTCAGTTGCGTGTTCGAGGTGGCCAAGGGACTGGCCGACCTGAAGCTCACCGAAACCGAGCTGGCGTTGTATTCGGCTTGCGTACTATTGTCGCCAGGTGGGTACCCAAAGACGAATAAATTGTTATTATGTTTGTGTGTAGTAGGTTAGAAGAGCTGTCTTCTAACGGTTTCTTTTTCTTACAGCTGATTCTGTTTTAGATCGGCCAGGACTGAAGGGCATAGCCGAGATTGGCCGACTGAATCAAGCCGTGCTGAGAGCTTTAAAACTTGAACTGGACAGAAACCACACTATCCCCATCAAGGGAGACGTAACTGTTTGTGATGCCTTGCTTACTAAAATACCCAATTTGAGGTAAATGTTTGAACTATTCATGTATTATTATTAGTTATATTAAATGGTTTTATTCAAAGTGTATTGAGGGTATTATGCATTCCGTAAAATCATGATAATTACACACTGACATTTCTGAAGATCACTAAAGATATGAAGAATTCCAGTCAGATATTACGAAGTTAAAATGACAGAAAACATGCGTCACTGACTTTTTAAACATTTTTTTTTCGTATTAAGCAACTAAAAATACAACATTTTTACCTCTTGAATTGTTTTCGTATCTTGCTTCGTTTTCGAGAAAAATAAAATAAAACCAGTTTATTACATTTCCAATTTTTTTTTAAATCGGTTTTTTTAATAATATCTTGAATATCCATTGGCCAATTCTGAATCGACAGATTTTTGGGGACGAAATGGAAAGGGCACTAGTATCACAGTATTTACTGAAATGTTCGAGCATGTTTTATGGTCCCACTCCAAAAAAAAAAACAGGCAGTTAGCCTTCCAATTCGCTGTCAAAAATTCACTAAGAATACCAGACTCATGGACAATTAAAGAAATGGCAGGTGAAGATTGGTTTTCAGCCTTTTAAGATAGAAACCCAAGACTATCAATCAGGCAGCCGGAGGCCACATCTCATGCTTGTATGACTGCGTTTAACAAAACTGTCGAATTTTTTGATAAGCTCGAATGTGTGAACAAAAGACATCACTATCAAGCATGCCAAATTTTCAATCTTGATGAGACTGGCGTCACCACGGTACATCCTGTCGCAATGGGAAAAGCAGGTCGGTGAAGTTACATCCAGAGAACGTGGTGAACTGGTAACACAACTTGGCATAATATGTGCGAATGGAAATGGTTTGCCACCGATATGGGTGTTTCCCAGAGTACGCTTTGACGAGCACCGCATGATATCTGGGACAACGTCGGGATCCAAGGGACTGCACAAATCAGGCTGGATGACATCAGACAATTTCATTCTGGTTTAGAAATTCTTTGCAAAAAATGTTAGATGCAGCAAAGATCACCCTGCGCTATTGTTAATGAATAATCACGAATTCCATCTCAGTGTTAAAGGAATCAACTTTTGCAAGAACCATGGAATAAGAATTCTTACATTACCTCCACACACACATCCAACAAGTTCCAATATTTCAGTGAGGCTGTGAACTCATGGATGTTATCGCATCCAAATGAGATTCTTTCAATATATGGGATCGAGCTGTTATACCAGAAAATGTGAAGTCCGGGTTCCGCAAATGTGGGATTCTCCCATTTGACAGGAATATTTTTCAACATTATGGGTTCCTCTGCTCTTCTGTCTCAGACCGTCCATCTCTAGAACTTGAGGAAAATCTTGAAACATCAGCAGAAAATGTTTCTGCAACTAGTGCTGCAACAACATCAATGACTAGTACCATAGCAGTTCCTTCTACCAGTACTGCAGAAACTCCTGCATCGGATAATTTGTCATACATTCACTCTGACCAAATAAGCCCCTATCCAAAAGCTGGACCTAGAAAAATTATGGCGAGAGAAAGAAAGCGTGGAAAATGTATGATTGCAACGGTCACTCCAGAAAAGAAGGAGCTGAAGGAAAAGCGGGGAAAGATACACTCAAAAAAATGAAGGCTGTGAAGAAAAAAAGTGATGATTGAAGATGATTCTACAGATGAGGATGAGGAAGAAAAAATAAATTCTTCTTCGGAATGGGAAGAGGCAGAAGAAGACGGAGAGTAGATTAAGAATGCACATGCTACTGCAAAGGGTGACTTTATGGTTGTGAAAGTACCTGGGAAAATACCAACGTCAGGAAGGAATTATGTGGCTCTTGTGGAACGTAACTCTGGAACGAGTTTGAAGTTAGTTTCTACAAGCGTTTAATTCCATCTAATCGCTTCAAGATTACAGAATATGAATCTTCTTTCATAACATTGGAACAAGTGATTTTAATGCTGCCAAGAGCAATTCAAGATATGCGCGTCCGTTTCAAAGATATGATTTATTTCAACATGGTCTTGACTGCATTAATATGCATTTATTCAAAATAAGTTTTGTTTAGTTTCGAGATCGAGACTTTATGTTAATAAATTTGGTTTTTAGCAAAAATTATTGATTCTATCAATTCCTGAACATGTCCAAAGTATCTCCTGTGTCTGTCCATTCTTACCCCAGACCAGGGGATGCGATGAACAGTTGAGGTATAGTACCTCTTAATCCTCTTCCAAGAAAACCTTTAGGTTTCGGGAATTAGTATATAGCAAAATAATATCAATAAAGAACTAGGAAACAAATGATGCAAAAATTGTAAAAACATAAGAATCAGGGAATTTAAAAAAAAAATAAAGTTCTAAATTTGTCCAATGTATCCCCGGTCTCCCCTATAATAAATTATTAACTTTTTTCTTTCTTTTTGTTTCATCGCGAGATGTAATAAAGATTTATTTTTTTCTCTGTGACTGAAAAATCTCATGTGGATTTTCAGCGGCCCACATGGTTCTTATGAAAATTAACAACGCCTTGGCGCGTAATCCTGCTTCGTCTGTGAACGTGAAGAAACACTTTATCGATAAAGGAACAGTCGTGATGATATTTTGTATATAATAATTTATTATGACAATATCTATGACCAGAATAAACCATTGATTTCCAGAAAAATAATGGTTACCCACCAGCTTTTGATGTAAAATTTGTTGCCCCCAAGGAACGTAATAAACTGGTTTTTTTTTTCCTCGAAAATAATTCAAGAAGCAAAAATGTAAAAAAGTCAATGGCGCACATATTTTTTGTCAATAATATTCGGTATGAGGTCTCACGGGACGCAACTGGACTTTATATTTTTAATCTAAATAAAGCTAAATGAGCCCCTTATTATTACAAATAACACTACCAAATTTTAACAAAATCAGTAAAAGTTTATTTAAGATATTAATAAAAAAATCGATTTAAAAAAAAAGTTTGGAAATGTAATAAACTAGGTTTTATTTTTATTTCTCGACAACGAATGAAGATACGAAAACAATGCAAGAAGCAAATTTTTTTTAAAAAGCCAGTGGCGCACATTTGTTTGTCAATAATATTCGGTATGATGCCCCGGGACGCCACTGGTCTCTATATTTTTAATCTAATTAAGGCTGAATGAGCCCCGTATTACACAGACAATTCTACCAAATTTCAACAAACTATGTAAAAGGATATTTAAGATATTAATAAAAAACCTATTTTAAAAAAAAAGTTTGACATCCTGTATCTTGGAAACCATGCATTTCCGGACCCAGTGTCATATGAAAAAAATTTCATGTTTTCTTATGTAGAATCACTCCTGAAATTATTCGTACGGTATTTCCGGACACCCTGTATACAGCCTGTTCAAAATGAAGTCGGCACTATTGCTAACTTTCTTATTATAAGAGCTACGATCGTGACTAAATTAGCAAATAATGTAGTTTTTGATGCCGATTATTATGCCGATGTCAAAAAAAAAATTGAACATCAGAATCACGTGGTATGTACAAAAATGATTTTTTTTTAAAAAGGAAAGACCTATAACTCTTATAGCAGTTTGATAGACAGTGAAATTCTAAACATAATTTGTCTTTAACTACAAATAGATAAAACTAATAATAACGGAGATTTTTACATTGAAAAACCGGGCCTAAGACCTTTTTTACCAAGTTTGACAGCTTGTAAAATCTAAACGGCTAAAGATAGAACAAAATAGTGTGCACCTTCCTATCTTGGTTTTTCATAAGCTATCGTTTGACACTAATCTTATATTTAACCAAAGGTTAAATTTAACCGGATTTTTTTAACCTCTGGTTAAATCTAAAGTCATACAGCGTTGTTTCAAATGCTGCAAGAGCAAAGACTTTGCCAACTTTTGCTGTGCGAAGTGCCTACCAATATTCCATCCAAGTTGCATGGAAAGATGTCCCGATATCGTCAAGCTTGGAGGTTACGTTGTTTACTGCTCAACCAAATGCCAGAGGAAGGACGCTATTGAAGAAAAAGAGGAGCGTTCTAAAAGTATCAAAGATCTGTAAAAGGAAGAAGACAAGGACAGATTCATCGAAAGGTTGCGCCGTAACAGTGCTAATTTTGATAACCTTGTACAGGAGGCAGAAAGCAAATTTGCGTCAGATTTGGATAGACAGAGGAAAAGGACTGATACTTTGCAATCTGAAATCAAAACCCTAAAAAATGAAGAAGCACAATGGGCAGAGAATATCCATAAGCATACAAGGTCATGGAGCCCGATCTTGGTAAACGTATTGAGCAGTTGACGAAGTCGAGCCTAAACATGATCTCAACTATTAGAACGCTCGAACTGGAGAATGCTGAACAGGGTAGGCAGGTGAAAACTTTGAACTATGAATTATTTCAACTTCAAAGCAAACATTCTTTGCCCACTACAACATCGCCACCGCCCGACGGAAAGCCTAACTCTAGGAAACATACAGCGGCAAAAGTAAAGAATAGAATACTGCTAATTGGGTCGGATTTGAAGGGCTATTTGTATCTCTTTAAAAGACACACTACGAACAAATATGACGTTAACAGTCAGACAATGGGCAAGTTGATGGTGGAGGATATGCTGGACAAATGCCTCCTATACTGCAGCAAATTTGCCAGGAGCGACTTCGTTTTTGTGTTTCTTACTTCGCAGAACTCTGTTACGGGAAAGCGCCTAAATATGGAACTAATAATGAGGTGTCTTACACACCAATGTCATCTTGATTGGACCACCGTTAACTAGAGGCCGATCTATACTTAACCATCTTATAGCCACCCAGCATAGGGAAATGTCATCACTTGTTGACGCCGCGAATAGTGCTATGTTTGTGCCTTGCACAGCTCCGGGACCCATTGACAAGTTATGTATGACACTTTACCTGATTGATGTCTGTAACTTAAACGGTCAGGTTTCAAATTTTTCAGAGCGTCATCATCTAATCACTCAGAAATAGCTGGTTTTTCTTCGCATACCACCGATTTCCCAATAACCTGTGGGACGCATTCTAACCCACATGTCATAAACAATGCACTCTCGCTGAACCTAAACAGCTCTGAAGAATATTATATCCTGTTATTAAACATTGAATCAGTGCGGAATAAAACAGCTTAACTTTCAATATTTTAGAGCGTTTTAAATAATCCCAATATTGTTTTGCTTACGGAACATTGGTTGAAGTTGAATGAGATTGTCTATCTGCCAAATTATACAGTAGTGTCCAGTTGATCCTAGTAAATGATGTGTTTTTGGGGCGGGGTTTATTTGAGCATCTAAATAAATTTGATTATCTCCTAAAAGAAACTACGGTTGAATTCTGTATGATATTCTCAGGCCCAACAAAGTGATATGTTTTATGCATTTATCTATCGCCAGCTTCAGACTTTTGTGATTTCCTTGTGAATCTGGAGAGTCTCCTATATGAAATTCCCTGCTTTTGTCATGCATTACACAAACGCACCTGTTTGAGTCTTTTAACTTGCAAATGCATGATGACTCACCGACTCGTATCACTAAATTCTCGTCCAATACAATTAACTATATATGTTCCAACCTCCCCAGCACTATGATAAACTGCAGCGTTGTCTGACCATGAGGCTATTGTTTGTAAGGTCTTGGATCTTAGAAAGCATGTTGGATCAGCGCCGCGCTATGGACGAATTTTTAGTGATGGAAGTTATAAGCGTTTTCGCGGTTTGAGCGCCTCTGTTAATTGACACAATGTATTTGACCGGCCTGATCATGTCTCTGACTTTCACGCCAGGCTGGTGCACCTGTTTAATGTTGCCTTTCCCATTGTCACGCTCAAATCGAAGGCTGCATCGAGGAAATCTTGGCTTACTGGGGGTCTTAAAGTATCATCTAAAAATCTGCGTTCCCTTCACATTATCAGAAAGCATACTGATTGTCCGGCTTTTCATCAATACTTCAATCGTCGACTAATCAAATGTGCTAGGGAGTCATATTATCTGAATCGAATGAGTAGTAGTTCAAGTAAGCCAAGAGAATGCTGGAGAATTATAAATGATATACGCGCTGGGAGCAGCTGTCAACCGGTTGCAAACCCTTGATGAACTAAAGTACTTTCTTCTGTAATATCGCCCAGAATCTCAATCCATCAACTGAACCCCTTAGTTACATGTCAAACATAACTATCCAAAATTCTTTCTTTTTTCTGCCCACCGACTTGAACTGAAGAGGGCAAACTATCCGCTAAGATTTTGCTTAACTTGCCCGGCGTAGCTCTAATGATACTTGTTGACGCAATCAATGTTTCGTGAACGATGGGTACAGTTTCGAACTGTCTAAAATCAGCCAAAGTTATTCCAATTCATAAGGGTGGCAGTCTGGATGAACCTTCAAACTTCAGACCCATTTGTCTTCTGTCCATTCTATAAAAGCTGATTGAGAAACTGGTTAAATTTCGTATCATGTCTCATCTGATGTCAAATAATATCCTTAGTAAAGTTCAGTTTGGCTTTCGAGAGGGTCACAATACTGATGATGCTGTGTACAATTTTCTTTGTGATTTGTATGCCCAGATTAATGGTGGTGGTGTTTCTGCGGCAGTTTCTGTGACTTATCAAAGGCTGTGTCAGTCATAAGATTCTGCTTTGGAAGCTTCACTGCTATGGTTTCCGAGGCGTGGCATTGTCCTGGTTTTGTTCCTACCTTAAGGGTCGTCGTCAGCGTGTCTTCGTGGGCTCTGGGTCCTCTGGATACGGGTCAGTAACCTGGGGATTGCCGCAAGGTTCTGTTTTGGATCCCATACTTTTTCTCCTGTATGTCAATGACATCACAAATCTTGACATTCAGGGAATATTCACTTTATTTGCCGATGACACCACAGTTCTCTGGCATAGTCCTAACAATGAGTCCCTGCGCATAACCTTGTTGGCGGACCTTTAGAGAATATCGGTTTGGTTTGACTCAAATGCCTGTCACTAAACTCTGGTAAGATCGGGGTGTTGTGTTTTAGGGGTGACCTCGGGGGTGTGTCGGTTGGCGGTAACCCAATTATGCAGCTCCATAGCAGCAGATTCCTCGGTGTAGTCATTGACAATGAACTCAAGTTTGAGAACCACATAGTTGATCTTGCTAACAAAATATCAAGTGGCTGCTTTGCTGTGAGGGTGGCGGCTGAAGAGCTTGGCGCGGCAGTTGGTAGGTATGTTTACTTTGCCCTTGTCGAGTCACGTCTTTGCTACGGCATCTGTTTCTGGGGTAATGCTAGCAATTATCTTATCCAGTCACTCTTTATATTACAAAAAAGGGCTCTCAGATGCATATGCAGGGCAAAAACTCGGGAATCCTGCCGCCCTCTATTCATTCAGGCGAGAATCCTTACAGTGACTTGTATTTATATACTGGAAATTGCTAGCCTTCTATTTAAAAATCGGTATAGATTCATGGCAGATAACCCTAGGTATATGACGCGTCAGCGAAACAATTTACATCTGCCCATCCCTACACCCACTCTAACGCAGAAATCATTTTTTTATGAGGGTGCAACCACCTTCCGCGCGATATTAAGGGGGCAGCTTCACTCAGTTGTTTTAGGCTGCATCTGAGACAGTTTTTGGTGGAGAGGGGCTATTATAGTCTTTCTGAGTTTTATGCTCAATGACCGTAACTAGTGTAAGTCTTTAATCTGTGATTATGTGTATTTTATATTGTGTTCTGAAATATTTTTAACCATGTTTTCCTGTATGTACTTCTTATCGCGCTTTAGTATTGAATACTGTATTAGGATTTAAGATATTTTTTACTTCTATTTTGTTTTGTTAACAACAATTTTTTGTTCTAACAATAAAGCGTATTTTGACTTTGACTTTGTTTGAAAATATCAAGAAAATAGAAAAGGCTTATTTTCCACACATTATGCACGAGGTACGGCTAACCCAACTAATATTGGAAAGTAAAATCGAGGGCAATAGAGATAAAGGTTGTAAAAATTGTCATAATTATTTAGAGGGACGCCTACGCAGTATATCTGCATTGTACCATAATGAGAAAAAGAAGATCCTAATAAGCAATAAATACATTTTTCTTATCTATATATACTGTAGCTTGTGGAAGAACCACCCATAAATAAGCATTTTCAGTGGGACTACAAACTCAAGTCTGATCCCCGAAAGAACAAACTGTTGTATAATATAAGTTACTAACTGTTAGATAATATATCAAGCTTTTTTTGCTAAATGTATTTTCGTTTTTTCTAGGGAGATAAGTATGCTGCATATGGACGCTTTGGGCAAGCTGAAAAGATCGGCGCCTCATCTGGACTTCCCCGCACTGCACAAAGAGTTGTTCAGCGTGGACAGTTGAAAATTTTACAGCATATTAACTTAGTCATGCGGCAGCCCTGTGTAGCTACTGTAAGTTCCAAACATACCTAATGAGATCAAAAATATAGTCCAAATCAAATAATCTCAATTTTATCACTAAACTTTCTCAAAGAATATACGGTTCGGTGGATGATTTCTGTACTTTTCTTATAGAGACGCTGTTTTTCACATTAAGTGGCATATCGTGTTATTATATACCACACTATAACACCATCGACTAAGCCATAGCTGAAATGATATATTTACCACAATACAATATTATTTGGTCTGACTATACAAATTTTAACGAATTATAGAGATTATTTCACCTATTTTTAACAGTCTCCTCCAATACTTCAGATATCCGTCAATTAATTAATAATATAAACCAATAATTTGACACTTTAAAAAATTAAAACGTGTGTCTTTGTTTCAGATTCCTTCATACTGATGTATCGGCCTTACATGCATAAATTTAAATATACATAATAAATTATAATTTCGTTATTGTGAAATGGAAAATATTATTGTTGTGAATTAAGGGAAAGAGACGGGAATAAAACCAGCAGACGTTCAGGAGTCGTTCAAAAAAACCGCATCGGACTGTGATAAAGAGCCAGGCCCTGATTTTTAAAGTACAACTTCTTGTTTGTTGTCTGTTATTAGGGGCGGGTCGACGGAGAAATATTTTACGAGAAAAGTTCGGAAATTTAAAATTCTCTCTTCTGTTCATTGGTGGAAAGTCAACGTTAATCCCTAACGCATTCGAGTGTCGAATGCGTTAGGAAATAACTTGCCAATAAAAATTCTAATACAACGTACCTTAGATTGATGATTTTCACTATAGAGTTTATCCGCGATATCATCCGGATTTTATTTTCTGTGTTTCCCGTGGGTGTTTTTTCTCGCCGCCCCTGTTGTTATTCTATACAGTGAGTTTATATTTAAAGGTGCTGACATTGACTATTTGGTAATGTCTCTTTGCGGTTTTTTCGACGTGACAATATAGGCCGTGTCAGTAATATATAGAGAAAGGCGGTATTTATGCAACTACAAATGCAATATCTGTTAAAAAGCCTCTCTACCAGGCTCGTAACAGAAAACGAAAAAGAACGAAGTTATGTTTTGCTTCAATTATTTTGAAGATATTACAAAAACATTCTAGAGTTACGATTCAATGTTAGTAGATATAGATGCTGCGTCCGGCCGCGAGACCTGTCTAAAAAGCTGTCTAATGAGCTCTTTAAGCTGTTTAAAAACCTGTTTAAGCCACGCCCTTAAATATGCTATAACCCATGTGGACGATGTTTGCTGCTACTGCACACCTCCTCCGCGGCGGAGGCCCGTGAACGCAGCATCTGTATCTACTAATGTTATACAGTACGATATGGGTAACGGTAAATTCCTGAAAATTCATAAGACGCAATTCCAAAGGCATGTTTCTAAAAGCCTACACCTTGATCTTGTTGATGTCTTCCAGCATGGGCATTTTACTATCTCTTTTGATAAGAAAGATGGAAAAATGTTCATGAAATGGTGTTGTTTGGCTTTATGAGCTTATAAGCGCAATTTGGCAAGAATTAAAAATATTTCATTTTAAATTTGTGTTAAGGGTAATTCACTTACTTCGGATTTATAAGAAATTTAAGACAAAATTGCAATATACCCTTTTGAAGGGTATGGGGCCTCTTGGTTCATCAGTGTTTTTCGCTGGGATAAGAAGGCCCTATCACTACTCAAAGTCGGTAGTATGATAAATCGAAACTTCTAACGCACCGAGTCATCGTACGGCTTTTTATATTTTACTCCGAACAATAGGAACATCTTCGTCTCTTAGTGAATCTGCCAGATCGACCGCTGGCACCAAGTTTGATTGCCATATTTGTTCTTCCCAAGGAAATTAGGTGTTCAACTGGGAGAACAAGATATTTGTGTCTTAATTTCACAAAAAATTATTCATGGCTTTATTATCGCGGCCGTGGGGAATTTGAAGAATAATTTCTTTAGAGATTTTCTGTCTAGATCGTATGCTGATACTCTTTGATCTGCTAGGTCAACACCTCCCGTTTGGCCATATTTTCGTAGGTTTTAACGACATGCATTGTTTTAAACGAAACAAGTGCAATCCCTATTAGGACAGAACAAGGGACTAAATACACACCTAAGAAAGAAATAAGAAGAATAAAAGATGCGAAAAACAACATAGTAGAAGGCAGACAACAGATATTAAAAGTTGTGGGATCTTTCTATAGAGATCTGGACGAATCCAAAATAACAAACACAATGACAAGAGACGACAAAATTCGAGTAGTAAATGTCAACTCAGAAGAAATGCCCGAGATAGACATGGAAGAACTGGAGAAAGGCTTATCCCAGATGAGAAATGGCAAAGCGGCAGGAGAAGACAACATTCTGCCTGAAATGCTTAAGGAGTGTGATATTAAGACGAGACAAGAACTAGTGAAACTATTCAATTAGTGCCTAACAGAAGAACATATACCCAAAAATTGGGAGAACGCTGTAGTTGTTCTGATCTACAAAAAAGGTGACCCAACTGATCTCGAAAACTACCGGCCGATAAGCTTACTATGACAGATATATAAATTATTCACCAGAATAGTCACAAACAGATTAGAGCGAAATCTCGAAGTTTACCAACCAAAGGAATAATAAGGCAGATGATCGAGAAGGCTACAGAATATAACATAAGCCTATGGATGGTTTTTGTCGATTTCCGAAAAGCGATCGACACAGTAGAAATCTGGGCAATAATAAAATCATTGACAAATGCTAGAGTAGATCAACGTTATAGAAACCTTATTGAAAACATCTATAGGACTTCGACAATGTCGATAAGCCTTCATGAATCATCTAACAAAATAAACGCCAAAAGAATTGGTTCCCTAAAATGGCAATGGGCAGGACACGTGGCCAGACATACAGAAAACTGGAGCGGGTATATCACCAGATGGAGACCTTTGGAAGAGAGGAGAAGTGTTGGAAGACCCCAGCAAAGCTGGTACGACGAGATAAAGAAAGGTCGCAGCCTTAAATTGATACCCAGTTGCGCAAAACCGAAGCCAATGGTCAAATTTGAAAAAGGCCTATATCCAAATGATAGAAAACGGCTAAAATAGGCAATAGGATTGTTTTAAAGACGTACATTTCGTCTATTTACTATTAACTCACCCAAACTATCAGCTCTTGCTTTCTGGAATCTCAATTTCAGACTTTATCAGCGTAATATGTCTTGGAACAGCCAGCAGGTTTTTCAGGATCAACAAAATACAGTTCTGGCAACAGAAACATGCACAAATCTCATCCACCAAGAGATTCATTATAAGACCAACAATTTGAACGAGTCGGTACTCTGATATATGCCATCACTACAGTACAGGGTGTCCCAAATTCGAGCCTCATCATTGGGATCTCGGAAACTAGATGAGGTACTAGGTCGGTTAAATAGAGGCAAAGTTGCGCAATTTGATGGTGATCAAAATGCTACGTTACAAGTTTAAAAATTACGAATATTTCCGAAGGTTTTTGGAAAAAACCGAATATTCCCGATTTCATTTTTATTGGATATGACAAAATAAATTTCACATTCTCATTGTTACTTTTTCTGTTCTACAAGATGGTGTTATCAGATTTTTACACCGACGTTTCGTCTTTGAACTGTCATCATCAACTTTGTTTTTTTAAATACGGTTCTGGATTTTTTATTACGGATTTTAAGAGCTTCTTAAGTCCCAAAACCAACTATGTTTCGCACTTATTCGAAAAGTTCGTATTAATAGCATTTTTCATAAGAATATATGTGTTAGAGAGAGACAGAACTCATTAAGGTAATTTTTTCGAAAAAGTGCGATACATCATCAGCTCTTAAAATCTGATATAAAAAAATCCAGGGCCTTAATTTCAAAAATAAATGTAATGATGGCTCGAATTGAAAACGTTTTTCTTTAATTGCGTCAACTATAATCGAATGAGTACAGGGTGTCCAATTTTCGTTGTCATCGCGGGGTATCTCCATTATTTTGATAGATAGAGAGATGCGGTTTTCGCAAGCCTGGACTACTTTTTCGAGAAACAAAAAATGCTCTAATTAAAATTTTCCTAGCCATTTTCGTTTTCGAGCTATAGGGTGAAATTGAAGATTTGCACTTTTAGGGCATGCCTCGTATCTCAGCTGCCTGATAACTTATCAAAAAGATAGAAACGCATTCTTATAGATGTTTTTACGTATAATTCAGTGGCGTGCTTGATTTTTTTTAAGCTACAGTTTTTGACCTACGACCCAAACTTATGATTTTTTAATTGAACCGCCCTAAATTACGAAATTGTGAAAAATGTGTGAGAGAAAATGGCAATCATTTTGAGCAGTTCTTTTAATTTTATTTGTTATGTTGTTATTATGTTTGTTATAAAAATTATAATTTTAAAACACAAATCACGGCCAAATACAAAATTGGCACATGATATTTACCATTTTTTCAATTTTTAACATTTCTGAAAATAAAAAGTATAAACTATTATATACCATTTTGATGATAAAAAATAATGCAGTCTAATGTCATAAAAGGGTGTTTCATTTAAAAAATCATAAGTTTGGGTCGTATGTAAAAAACGGTAGCTCTAAAAAAAATTCAAGCACGGCACTGAACTATACGTAAAAAGATCTATAAGAATGCGTTTTTATCTTTTTGATAAGTTATCAGGCAGCTGAGATACGAGGCATGCCCTAAAAGTACAAATTTTCAATTTCACCCTATAGCTCGACAACGAAGAAGGCTAGGAAAATTTTAATTACAGCATTTTTTGTTTCTCGAAAAAGTAGTCCAGGCTTGCGAAAACCGCATCTCTCTATCTATCAAAATAATGGAGATACCCCGAGATGACAACGAAAATTGGACACCCTGTACCTATTCGATTACAGTTGACGCAATTAAAGAAAAACGTTTTCAATCCAACGTTAGGCAGCCATCATTATATTTATTTTTTAAAATACGGCCCTGGATGTTTTTGTATCAGTTTTTAAGAGCTTCCGATATGCCAGAACGAATGATGTATCGCACTTTTTCGAAAAAATCATCTTAATGATTTCCTGGTAAGATCTTAACAAAAACCTGTTTGCTGTCTCTCTTTAACACACGAGTTCTTATGAAAAATGCCATTAATATGAATCATTGGCTTTGGGACCTTAGAAGCCCTTAAAATCGGCAGTAAAAATCCAGGGCCGTATTTAAAAAAATAAAGTTGATGATGGCAGTTCAAAAACGTCGGTTTGTAAATCTGATAACACCGTCTTGTAGAACAGAAAAAGTAACAATGAGAATCTGTAATTTATTTTATCATATCTATTCAATAAAAATGAAATCGGAAATATTCGGTTTTAAAAAATCTTCGGAAATATTCGGAATTTTTAAACTTGTAAGATGGCATTTTGATCAGCATCAAATTGCGCAACTTTGCCTTTATTTAACCGACCTAGTACCTCATCTAGTTTCCGAGATCCCAATGATGAGGCTCGAATTTGGGACACCTTGTACATTAGTGATGGCATATATCAGAGTACCGACTCGTTCAAATTGTTGGTCTTATAACGAATCCCTTGGTGGATGAGATAGGTGCATGTTTCTGTTGCCTAAACTGTATTTTGTTGATTCTGAAAAAACCTGCTGGCTGTTCCAAGACATATTACGTTGATAAAGTCTGAAATTGAGATTCCAGAAAGCAAGAGCTGATAGTTTGGGTGAGTTAAAAGTAAATAGACGAAATGTACGTCTTTAAAACAATCCTATTTCCTATTTTAGCCGTTTTCTATCCTTTGGATACAGGCCTCTTTCTAATTTGACCATTGGCTTCGGTTTTGCGCAACTGGGTACCAATTTAAGGCTGCGACCTTTTTTTTTATCCCGTCGTACCACCTTTGCTGGGCTCTTCCAACACTTCTCCTCTCTTTCCAAGGTCTCCATCTGGTGATATACCCGCTCCAGTTTTCTGTATGTCTGGCCACGTGTCCTGCCCATTGCCATTTTAGGGAACCAATTCTTTTGGCGTTTATTTTGTTAGATGATTCATGAAGTCTTATCGACATTGTCGAAGTCCTCTAGATGTTTTCAATAAGGTTTCTATAACGTTGATCTACTCTAGAATTTCTCAATGATTTTTCTATTGCCCATATTTCTACTGTGTCAAAGGCTTTTCGGAAATCGACAAAAAACATCCATAGGTTTATGGTATATTCTGTAGCCTTCTCGATCATCTGCCTTACTGTGTGTAGATGTTCTATCGTACTATAATGGCTTCGGAACCCAGCATGTTCCTTCGGTTGGTAAACTTCGAGTTTTCGCTCTAATCTGTTTGTGATTATTCTGGTGAATAATTTATATATCTGTGATCGGGTCACCTTTCTTGTAGATCAGAACAACTACAGCGTTCTCTCAATTTTTGGGTATATGTTCTTCTGTTAGGCACTCATTGAATAGTTTCACTAGTTCTTGTCTCGTCTTCATATCACTTTCGTTAAGCATTTCAGGTGGAATGTTGTCTGCTCCTGCCGCTTTGCCATTTTTCATCTGGGATAACCCTTTCTCCAGTTCTTCAATATCTATCTCGGGCATTTCTTCTGAGTTGACATTTACTATTCGAATTTTGTCGTCTCTTGTCATTGTGTTTGTTATTTTGGATTCGTCCAGATCTCTATAGAAAAATCCCACAACTTTTAATATCTGTTGTCTGTCTTCTACTATGTTGTTTTTCGCATCTTTTATTTTTGTTATCTCCTTCTTAGGTGTGTTATGTCTTTCGAATATATTTAGTCCCTTGTTCTGTTCTAATAGAGGTTGCACTTGTTTCGTTTAAAACAATGCATGCCGTTAAAACCTACGAAAATATGGCCAAAGGGGAGGTGTTGACCTAGCAGATCAAAGAGTATCAGCATACGATCTAGACAGAAAATCTCTAAAGAAATTATTCTTCAAATTCCCCACAGCCGCGATAATAAATCCATGAATGATTTTTTGTGAAATTAAGACACAAATACCTTGTTCCCCCAGTTGAACACGTAATTTCCTTGGGAAGAACAAAGATGGCAATCACACTTGGTGCTAGCGGTCGATCTGGCAGATTCACTAAAAGGCGAAGATGTTGCTATTGTTCGGCACAAAAAAAAGCCGTACAAGACTCTGTGCGTTAGAAGTTTCGATTTATCATACTATCGACTTTGAGTTGTGATAGGGCCTTCTTATCCCAGCGAAAAACACTGATGAACCAAAAGGCCCCATGCCCTTCAAAAGGGTATAGAGCAATTTTGTCTTAAATTTCTTATAAATCGGAAGTAAATGCACCCTTAACACAAATTTAAAATGAAATATTTTAATTCTTGCCAAATTGCGTTCTAAGCTCATAATGCCAAACAACACCATTTCATGAAAATTTTTCCATCTTTCTTATGAAAAGAGATAGTAAAATGTCCATGCTGGAAGACTTCAACAAGATCAAGGTGTAGGCTTATAGAAAGATGCTTTTGGAATTGCGTCTTGTGAATTTACCGTTAGCCATAGCGCACTGTATAACATTAGTAGATATAGATGCTGCGTTCACGGGCCTCCGCCGCGGAGGAGGTGTGCAGTAGCAGCAAACATCGTCCACGTGGGCTATAGCATAATTAAGGGCGTGGCTTCAACAGCTTTTTAAACAGCTTTTTAGACAGGTCCCGCGGCCGGACGCAGCATCTATATCTACTAACATTGAATCGTAACTCTAGAAAGTTTTTGTAACATCTTCAAAATAATTGAAGCAAAACATAACTTCGTTCTTTTTCGTTTTCTGTTACGAGCCTGTAGAGAGGCTTTTTAACAGATATTGCATTTGTAGTTGCATAAATACCGCCTTTCTCTACATAGTACTGAACACGGCCTATATTGTCACGTCGAAAAAACCGCAAAGAGACATTACCAAATAGTCAATGTCAGCACCTTTAAATATAAACTCACTGTATAGAATAACAACAGGGGCGGCGAGAAAAAACACCCACGGGAAACACAGAAAATAAAATCCGGATGATATCGCGGATAAACTCTATAGTGAAAATCATCAATCTAAGGTACGTTGTATTAGAATTTGTATTGGCAAGTTAGTCCCTAACGCATTCGATACTCGAATGCGTTAGGGATTAACGTTGACTTTCGACCAATGAACAGAAGAGAGAATTTTAAATTATCGAACTTTTCTCGTAAAATATTTCTCCGTCGACCCCCCCTAATAACAGACAACAAACAAGAAGTTGTACTTTAAAAATCAGG
>JAEQML010060341.1:0-27296 GCA_016904865.1 Pissodes strobi | reverse complement strand
AGCCTAAAATAAAAACACGTGTGTAACGTATTGAACTGAACTGTCATCAGAGACAATCTACTGTCATATTTGACATTGTTATTTAGTATTCAGTTGTTCAGCTTCTTTCTAACTCAGAATTCCATGAGTTAGACAAAGACATATATCATTTGTTTTTTCATCAGCGTCGGCATGACTTTGGCTCCATCTGCGATCACCTCTGGTGATGCTAAATACAGAGAGAGCAATAGGGAAATGCATTAAGGGAACGAGATGGCATGAATAGGACAAATTTTCTATTTTACCTAACTGTCTCCGTGGGTAGTCTCTGCAAAACCTGTGTACAGGGTGGCCCGTTTAAGAGGAGCCTTTACCTTATCTCGAAAACTACGGGGATTGCAATAAAATTTAAATACAAAAGTTGTTCCTAGTAAAATGATCTTTTTTTTTGAATTTCTTGAAACGCCACTTTTTTATACAGATTGGTCAAACAAAGTTGCATTTTTTTAAACGAAGCGCCCTATATTTTATTAAACTTTTTCAATAACCCTTTCAAATACAAATAATCATTATATATGGGCATGGATCTGTGATGCTCCGTTTCAAACTTATTAGCCATCATCTTCAGAATTCAGGTTATGCTTAAACCATCATTGATAGATTACTTATTACCTTAGAAAATAATGCTTTTCTTTAGACAATATTCAAATTTTTAATAATTTTTTTTAAGAGACTTTTCTCAATTTTCTAAAATAATGCACCCTGTATAGTATTGGCTTTTTGAATAGCCACTTTAATAGCAATTTCAATTATATAACATAGTACGGGTATCTGACTTACCGTTTTGGTTTAGTTGGTAGATAAATTCCAAAATTGGTTATAAGATTTAAGCTATTAAGATATGAAACTGGGAATTGGAGCCTTATCAACTTGTTTATGACCATTTTAGGGCGTTGTTAAGAAATCATATTAAAAACAGAATATCAAGCATTGCACAATGTTACCAAATATTACTTATTTCTACGTCTAAATGTCTACGTAAACGACTACAAAAAATTATCACTAATGACAAACGTTCACTAATGCATATTACAAGCAAAATTAATTAAATTAAATTTTCATTATGTCCGCCGTTTTGTAGAATACAAGCAGTATATGCTATTTCAAAATGGTGTATGACATTTGAGACGTAATTCGTTCCATTCAGATAGTTTATTGCCGCGCGAACTTGTTGCTGTACTTCCAAAACTGTTGACGGCTTACAGCTGTCACATTTAATTTTTTTAACGTAGTATAGCAATAATAACCACCTAAATATTGATATCCTCAATGTTTTCATCATTTATTCAAATTTGAGACAATCAAGTTTTAATTTGGTAAAGATTGTTGAGAGCAATTTTCATCTGGGTCATAATCAGATAGCTCCTAGAAGGTACTTACATTAATAGGACCAAAACTGCGGGACTGAAGTCTACGTCTGCCCTCTGTCTCATATAACTGTCACACAGAAATATGATAATTGCCACCTGTCATTTGGCTTTATTTACCAAATCTATCTTCAAGAGGGTCTGTTTGAAATTTCCTATCTCTGATAGTTTAAATGTAGAACATTTTACAATACACTCCCCAAATTATCAAAGTGTATGTTTTTCGTGCTACTCAAACTCAATGTTGGTTATTTCAAGGGCTTTTGACAAATTTAACTTAAGCTTTTTTTGATAAATAACTAGTGCAACTTAAAAAAAATAGATGGTATACAAACTTTTTATAGCCGTGTTTTTAGTAAATCTATTGTAAAACACTTACGAGTGTGTTTTTATTTATTATACTACCTTCAAGAAAATACACATAAACATACTTTCGTCTTGTTGGTGGGCAAAAGGTTGTAGTTTTAGCCATTTTTATTGTGAACTTACATCCGTTTGAAAACAGAAAACATGAACTTTAGGCCCATTTTTATAGTTTCCATTTCACTCAGTTTGGGGCATAATTACAGGTATCAGTTACCACAAATCTAGCCGAAAAGGAGATAAAAACATACAATTAAACACAAACATAAACGTATAAACTGTGCTGTATCAATACCCACTCAATATTGTTGGCAAAAGCAACAGGCCTTTAAAAATATATAGTTTTACGTCTTTAAAAATACGCTTAGCAATATAAATTGTATACCTAAATATACAACAAAATATTAGGTACAAGTTTTATGCACTTAAAAGCACATAAATGGTAACGATTTCAGAAAAATGCAAGAAAATAACGTTAATTGTCATAGCCATCACAGCCATATTCGCAAACTAATCGTTTGTTTTGTTTGCGCTGTTGCTGGCTCTAGAAGGAAGGTACAGTAGGCGATACTGCCGTGCGAGTGTTTGGTTAACAGCGGTACTGCCAATTATTGAGATCGGCAAATTATCCGGCGGGTATATGTGTGATTTTGAATAGGTATGTATAAGCAAGGTGTCTGTCCATATTTAGGTATAGATACATAATATGAATAATGTATCACATACATATGTACTTATGTATGTATTTAGAGAGATGGTTACTTATAATGTACGAAATACCAACTATCCGGCGCGCGGCGTCGCCGATCATCGAGCGACAGATTAGAGAGATTTTAAGCCACTTGTGGAAAACTTCACGTTATATCACATTAAACGTTATTGATCGTAATGCAGTACCTTATTTACGTGTGTCAAATATTAGTTTTTAAGCCACTTCTTTTTCTTCTCCCTTACCTTAACCCTTCCCTTCATCCGTGTTTACTTTATTTGTATTTACACCAATGACATATTCTTGATATATCATTTATACAGCCATAAAACCTGATTTTATTAAATATTACATATTTATTTATGATGGAAATGGAAGAAATTATTGAAAATGTAATTAGAAGACGCGATCATGGAGGTGTAAATCACGATTTAATAAGAAGAATCATTATTAATGATATCTTTCAAAATCCCGTCCATGATGTTGGAGTCCCAAGACCGATTTTTAATTTAGAAAATATTGATACGAAAGAAGCAAAACTGAATTTTCGTTTCGCCAAGGAAGATATTCCACGTCTGGTTGCAGCCTTGCATATTCCAAATGAATTCAGAACTCGATCAGGACATGTTGCAAGTGGTACGTAATATGGAATGAGGAATATATGGAGCGAAAAATATAGACCTTGTACCTGATTTTCGAAAGAAATATTTAAGGTTGACTAAAAAATGTATTTTTTACTTTGTAGGCATAGAAGGAATGTGTATTTTGCTTAGACGATTAGCATATCCAAATCATTTATGTGACTTGGAACATGTTTTCCAAAGATCAAGTTCGGCGATTTCCGAGATTTGTAATTTTGTAAACATGTGGATATACAGAAATTATAGACACCTCTTAGAAGATATAAGAAATTTAAATTGGCTGAATCGAAACCGTTTGCAATTGTATGCTCATGTAAGTTAATATTTTGTGGCTCTGAAACTGAAACATAGCAAGGCAGTGTCAAATTTGCATAATTATTAATGTAATAAAGTTACTTTTGTAGGCTATAGCTGGCAAAGGTGCTGCAGTTCAAAATTACTGGGGTTTCATTGATGGCACTGCAAGAGGTATATGTCGTCCTTCGCAACATCAAGAGGAGTACTACTCTGGACACAAGCGCCATCATTGTGTCAAGTATCAGTCTGTTGTATGTCCAGATGGTATCACTGTCAGCCTTATGGGAGCATTCATAGGAAGACGCCATGATGCTGGCATTTTTAGGGAATCTAGGATTTACGAACAGTTGGAACAAAAAACCAGATTTCCAGATGGTACTAACTATGCTATTTTTGGAGATCAGGCATACGGTATTAGAGAACTTCTATTGTGTCCATTTCCAGGTTAAGGTCTTAATGAAGCACAACAAAATTTCAATAGCTCTATGTCTACAGTAAGGCAGGCTGTAGAGTGGAGCTTTCAAAAAATAATAGCAGAATTTGCCTTCTTAGATTTCAAAAAAAACCAGAAGCTTTTATTGCAAGACATTGAACCGATGTATAAAGCAGCAACTATACTAACTAACTGCCATACTTGTCTGTATAGAAGCCAAACCTCACAATACTTTAATGTTTGACCTATTACTATTAGAGCAGTACCTTAATCAACTGCAAGAAAATTGATATAATATAAAATTTAGTTTATGATATCTCGAAGACAGGTGTAAAGTGACAATTTTTGAATGTTTGCTACTTTGTTCGACTAACTTTTTTGTGGGGGTCTGGCCTTATTGGTGGTTATATGTGGAATACCTTAGTACATACATTTTATATAGAATGGATTGATGAATACAGGTGATTGTATTATTGGGTATCAAATTTATGTTGTTAAGAAGTATAGTGAATCATAAGTTGTTGGAATTATTGTATAGAAGGTGATGTGATGGAGGTAATAATAACAGTGATAGTGAATTGACCCACAGCTTTGGTTGGAGTATTTATTTGTTTGTTTACAGTATCTGACTGTTTTTGCAATTTAATATATATTTTTTAAAATTTCTGTAAGTATTTATTTTTGTTTTTCATTTTGTTTAGTATTTAGACTATATAAGTATATGCTGAAATGGTGAAGTAACCATACTTCTAGCACATACGGAAATTCGGTTGTCTAAGTGAACCAAAATTTGTATTGAATTTATATCACTTTCTGTTTGTGTGCAAATCATGCAGACTACAAAATTTGAGAATAAATAAATAATTAGAATTGATTTCGAATAATTAAACTAGGTAATAAAGGAGAATATGAGACAACAGTGTATTATTTTTTCTTAAAATATAATTTATTGTCTGAAGACAATAATAATCACAGGAACACATTTGGCATCACATAAATCCCTGTAGGTAGGTACCTGCATATTTGATATTCTTAATATCTATTTTTTTTAAAGAACTTCTAATTATAGGAACAAAACATTAATAATTATTGCTAAAGATCAAAATCACATTTCTTGTTAACTTGTAGGTACATATTTAAATGTCTAATACTTACTAATTTCCAAATATTAAAATCACAGTTCTTTTTCATACTTAAGAGAACATAAAATAACAAATATAATACTTCATAGAACATAAAATAACAAATATAATACAAGCTTATCTAGAAATTAAAACATCAGTCTTTCTTCATATTGGACAGCCTTGATATAATTTTTTTTTAAATATACATCAGAACATGCAAATGCATTACCAGTGACTAAAAATTATTATCCTTGTACACATATTTGACTCTTCATGATTAGTAGGTTATACATTTTACAAGGGTCTTATTATAATACATGCCATGTTCTTAGGCTTGCCAGACGCTCCCCTTTTTGGGGTACAATATCCCTTTTTCTATATGGAATTTTAAAAATAACCCTTTTTCAAAAATTATATCTGGCAAGCCTACATGTTCTAAGAGAAAATATAAAGATTAAAAACATCCAAGGTTAGAACCTTTCATTAAAACTATTTTTATGAGTTTCTCCTGTCGCTCAATAATTCTAGTTAAATTCTTTCGTTCTTCAATTTCAAAATTAATTTTCTTCTCCTGTATATTGAAGAAATTTTTCATTTCAGACTCAGTTAAATTGAACTTTCTTTCTTCTAATGCTAATTTTCTCTGTTCAATTTCAATCTCTTTATTTTTTATTTCGACTTGGTTTTTATCATACTCATGCAGATATGCCAAACCTTGTCTCTGCGCATTAATTTTCCTTTTCCTAGATCTAACAGGCCCTAGAATAAAAGGGTAAAGTTCTTTACAAGGTAATTTCAAAGATATCTATACTAGTAGCTCATTAGGAAAGCTTCCTTACATAAAAAGGGATGTACACACATTACATAAACTTTTTTGCCCGCTGAATAAAAAAATTACCTAGAATCTTAGTTGTAGATTTTGGAGTCAATGAAGCTCGAGAAGCAGCAGGTTTTGGTAGACATTTATCTTTCTCTTTGTGGGTGGGTGCATTAACTCTCGTATTGTCTTCTACATTGGTCATAGCTAAATTTAAGATATAAATGTTGAGAGCACTTATTTATATAAATAAAACTAAAACACCAAAACAGCTTTATAACTTACATCTATTTAAATTCAAGTCTGCTCCAATGATCGGTGAATCGCTTAAGTTTTCATCATACTCACAATCTACAACCTCTTCAGAAGCATCAAAATCTATAAAAAAATCTATGATGAAAACATTGAAAATTACAACACAAACATCTGTTATTTCAATGTCTGCTTTCTTATGATATACTTACACAAATGATCATGTCTAATAAATAATTCAGCTTCTGTTGAGGTATCCATATTTTCTAAAGAGGTAGAAGGTATAATGACCCACTTATTTCTTGCCTCTTCTCCCTCCTTTTTTTGGTCAGATATAGATTTCTTTTCTCTCTTTTCTTTTTGAAATTCTGCCATTAGATCGTATATATTCTGGCATAAAACATCTTTCTCAGTTTTTTCTTCTTCAATGCCCGACCTAAAACCAATATTAGCCTAATAGTTTTACAGAACTAGGTAAATTACACAAAAAATGCAAAAATATTGCTTTATAGGTTTTGATATAGGTACCCGTGGCTTTTGTCATTCTATTATAATGTATATGATAGCAACGAGTTGGGTACCTAATGTAGGAGTGATCAGATCAAGCTCATATTCTTGGGGGGTTCCTATTTTCTTAAGTAAATCAGCTCGTGCTCCACCTAAGAAAATAGCCATCCCTTGGTTTCCTATTTGGAATGAATAAAAATATATAATTCAAACTCATACATAATTCTTCTCTAATGTTTTAGTACTGTCCAACCACAATTTAATAATTCTTTCCACGTGTTCTTTCACGGTTCTGATGGAAAACTTTTTTCCACTTACAAGAAATAGGTTTTCTTGAATAACCTCCCACAGTGCAGGGTTGTAAAATGGATTTTGGCCCAAAACCTCCCGCAACAGAATTAAATCGTCGTGCTCTGAAAATCTTAACCTTTTCTTTAGAGCCTCCATATCATTAGTCACAGTTGTTTCTGCTTTACCTAATTTATGAATTAAAATTTATACTTGTTTATTATTCTACTTTAAAAACAACAAAGAACGAAAAAACAAAGGTTAAGCGCTCAAAATTCAACGTTGCCAATAATTATTTTTGAAATCTGTTTTACAACATAATTAAAAAAAAGCAGAGATAAAATGAAAATATTTGTATACTACAACCACCAGCTATGCATTTTTTACCTAATTAGTGCATATTTTAATAAAAATTGGATAATTACCTATACAAGTTGTCCATATTGGGCAACACTGTATTAACTTTATCGCTTATTAGCGTTACGTTTATCTTCCGTCTAATAACGTACCACGTTATCGGTTAATAGTGTAATCGGTTACGTTTGAGCTACTGCGCATGCTCTGTATAACGTTTAACGTTTATATATATATATATATATATTATATTAGGAAAATTCACAAACAAGGTAGTAGTATTAGATAATTAAATACCTAAATTACGACATACCAAAGAAAGAGAAAAGAACACTTAATGGAAACATGGCCTACGTAGATTACGAAAAGGCTTTTGATAGCATAGAACACTGGGCAGTCATGAAAGAAATGGATGACGCGCGTATAGATAGTAGATACAGGGACCTGATTAAAAACATCTACGAAAAAACAACAGCTACAATAAGAATACACGAGGATACCCAACCAATCCGAATAAAGAGAGGCATACGTCAAGGAGACATATTGTCGCCAAAACTCTTTACGCTGGCGCTAGAAGGCGTGTTCAAACAACTTGAATTGTCAAGTAGAGGTATCAACATCAATGGAGAAAGGCTAAATCACCTGAGGTTTTCTGATAATGTGGTGAATGGTGGCAGAATGTTAGAAGAGCTAGAAGCGAAATCAAAAAATGTAGGATTAAAAATGAACATGCAGAAAACTAAAATCGTGGGCTCAGAAGAAGAGACGATCATAAGTATAGACAATAATCAATTTGAAAACGTAAAGGAGTACATATACCTTGGACAACAAATACAATTTGGAAAAGGAAATAAAGATGTCGAAATAGAACGAAGAAGACGTCTAAGCTGGGCAGCTTTCGGCAAACTCTTCGGGATACTAAAAAATAAAAAGCTCCCTCAACGAATACAGTATTCGACCAGTGTATATTGCCAGTATAAACATATGGAGCGCAGACGTGGACCCTTACAAAACAGACAATACAAAAATTAAAAACAACACAAAGAGGTATGGAAAGGAGAATGATAGATATTTCTTTAAGAGATAGGAAGACAAACGAATACATAAGACAACATACACAGGTCAAGGAGGTAATGAAAAGGGTAACCCAGATGAAATGGGACTTTGCGGGACATGTGGCAACGAGAGACGACGAGAGATGGAACACCAAAATAATACAGTGGAGATCATGGCTGAGAGGAACATCAAGAGATAGACCGAATACAAGATGGTACGATGACATCAAGCGAACTGCAGGACTAAAATGGATGGAAATAGCTGAAAACCGCGAGAGATGGAAGTCGTTAAGGGAGACCTTTGTTCAAGTATGGACGCAAGAAGGTTGAAAAAAATGGGCATTCTAATATTCGCTACTATCGTAATAGTCTATTAACGTTGCAATCAATAGCAGCTCGATCGCGATTATCCTTCCACCCACAATCCCCTCTCCTTCATCTTCGCTCCAAAAAGCAAAGGCCTACATGCAATACGTCACGAGCTAAAATTGTGTAAGCACTTACAAATAATAAAAATAATTACTTTATTTTGACTAAACTACCATATCTAATAAAATCACTAATTTATTACCATGTTCTTCTACAAATCAAAAAAAAAATTAAAAATTTTCCATCTGAGAGTACTTATGTAAAACAAAATCAGGTCGTAGTGTAAATGGGTTAAAAATATAGATCCATTCTTAAGTACTCATATTTTTATGTTATTGGCACCTATCGCCTTTACAGATAGACGAAGGCTCACATAACAGGGGATTTTAATCTTCTAGGATCCTTTTAAAAAATAGGCTATAAAAATTATTATCCCTACCAAAGCTCTTATAGATCTACGCATAATATAGTTATAGTTTCCACGCTATAATCGTTTTTAAGATAATTTTTCTGATACTTTATATGATGTCAAGTTGAAGTACGCATTGGACTTAATTCGGTAAAATATGCTAAAATTAGAACTGTCAAATAGTTTTGTTTTTGGGTCAACCTTTCATTTGTCATTGTTGTTCTCTTCTTCTTCGTCAGCTTTCATTTATCCACTGCTGGACGTAAGCCTTTTCCAAACTTTTCCACATGTCCTTATCTATAGGGAAAGGTGGTGCTAGTTTCGACCCATAGACTCTTTGGTAACGTCTAGCTATCTCTATTGGGGTCTTCCAACATTTCTTTTTGTTAATCGTGGTCGCTATTTTATCGTACGTACGTATTGTCCACTTATTAGGGTACTGCCTTGCCACATGTCCAGCCCACCGCCACTTAAGTTCAGCTACACGTCCGATGATGTCTTTTATCTTTGTCCTCTTTCTTATTTCTATATATATTTCTGTATTTTGTCTCATAGGCTGATTTCAAGCATGGACCTTTCCATCTCTCTTTGAGTTTTTCTTAGGCGTTTTGCACTCTGCGTCAAGGTTGTAGTTTCCAGCCCATATGTAGACACGGGCAAGATGTATGCGTCATAGACCTTTCTTTTAAGACTTGTGGGGATGTTTCTGTTCTTAGGAATATGACCCAATTTCCCGTACGCCGCCCAACTCAGTCGCATCCTCCTGATTATCTCAGACGTTTGATTTTCCTTACCCAACTTGATTGAATGACCTAGGTACACGTATTCTTCTACGGCGTCAAATACGCGGCCGTCAATTGTTATCATTAAGTCGTCCCCACTCATGATCTTGGTTTTGTTGAGATTCATTTTTAATCCTACCCTTAGGGATTCTTCATATAGTTCCTTCATCATATTTTCTATTTCATTGGGGTCGCTGCGTATTAACACAATATCATCAGCAAAGCGTAGATGGTTTAGGTATACTCCGTCCACATTTATGTGTCTTGCTCCCCAATCTCCCTTCTCTCTCTCTCTTCTTCAGCCTTCTTCCATCCGTTTTTGGACATAGGCCTCTCCGTGTCTCTTCCACTTCTGTCGGTCTTGTGCTATCCGGAACCAGCTTCGACCTACTACTTCCTTGATATCATCTATCCAGCGCCTTTGTGGCCTAACTCTACTTCTCGTTGCTTCTCTGGGTCGCCAAAGTACAACCCTGATAGTCCATTTTTCACTGTTCTGGCGTGCAACATGCCCTACCCAGCTCCAAATTAACTCGGCTACTCTTGATATTACGTCTGTAACTTTGGTCCTTCTTCTAATTTCTTGAGTTCTCACTCTATCTCTGAGGGAAATCCCCAACATAGCACGTTCTATAGCACTCTGAGCCACCCTCAAGCGATCAGCACTCTGTCGAATCAGTGTTGTTGTCACCGGCAAAATGCATTTATCATAGACCTCTCGTTTCAGGTTCATTGGGATGTCAGTGTTCTTCAGTATGTGTTTAAGTTTACCGAAAGCAGCCCACGTGAGTCTCACTCGTCTAGTTATCTCTGCTGTTTGATTTTATTTTCCTAGTTTGATTGTATGACCTAGATAATAGTATATTATTTTATATGGAGGAAAAGTGATACTTTTCATGGCGCGCTCGTGTGTCTCTAGGGTTTTCTCTATCTTACGTCCTCCAAATTTCAACATTTCCACTGAAACATTGTCTTCTCCCGGGCATTTACCGTTCTTCATCATGCGCAGAGCTGTTCTTATTTCCTCCAGGGATACTTCTGGAAGGTCTTCTGAGCCGACATATGTTACTGTTACCCGATGGCAGTCAGCTTCCGCAGCAGGTATCCCAGGTATCCCTGTAGAATTCTTCAATCACTTGTGGAATTTGCTGAGGGTCTAATACAACTATACCGTGTATGCAACCCAATGCAACCTTTTAAATACATCTTCCAGAGCCAAGGTAAATAACTTGGGTGGCGAACGCCTTTTTTGATTGGGATTTGATATGTTATTAAATCGTCGTCTATTGAAACTTGCATTGTTGCATTTTTGTAGATGTATTTTATGAGGACAGAATATCTTGTATCTATTCTAGCTGCATCCATTGCTGTTAGGAACGTCCATGTTTCTATCGAGTCAAAAGCCTTATTATGGTAGTCTACAAACGCCATATGGAAGGTTATATTATATTCAACTCTTCGTGTTCGACTGGCTGGTTAAAATCGAATTTCTTTGTGAGACGGTCTGTAATAATCTTGTGAAAAGTTTGCAAAGGTGCGACAGGAGACTTATGGGTCGATAGTTTTTCATATTGGCAGTATCGTCTTTCTTGAACAGCAAAATAACTTCTGCATTCTACCATGTATCGGGGATCTTTCGTTGGTGCAGGCAAAAATTAAGAAGTATTCTGATTGTCTCGCCCAATACATCTGTACATATCTCTCTTTTGTCGGTGAGAATATAATCAATTTCGTTTTTGACATTTCCACTTTCTTTGTATTGGCTTCTTGAAACACGTATTCATACAGTAGAGGTTTTCATTTTGAAAGTAGTCCAGCAGCATTTCTCCTCTGTTGTTCCTGTTTCCTAAGCCAGTAACCTATGCTTACACTATCCTCCACTTTTTCCCTATTTTTGCATTGAAGTCGCCAATAGTTGTGCAATATCTTGCGTTTTCTGATCTTCTTGCAGTCGTTATGTCTTCATATATCTGCTCCGCTTCTTCGTCCTCTGATGAACTGGTTGGCGCGTAACTTTGTATTACTTGAATGTTATACTTTTGTTTAGTTTCAGGGTGATATACGTTACTCTAGATGATATTGAGTTAGTTTTTGTGACTAGATGTTTTAGGTTTTTGTGGATCATAATGGCTACTCCCCCTTTGTGTGAATCTGTTTTGGTACAACATATGTCCATATTTTAAAAGGATTGTTTTCTCACCGAGTAGTCTTGTTTCGCTTAATCCTAGTATAAGCCCCCCCCCCCCCCCCGTGTTTGAGTTCTTGTTCTAAGTCATCGAGACGCATTGTTCTGATGTTCTAAGTTACCATTCTGATTACTTTACCCTGTCGGCTATTTGGTTGGCTTCATCTATTATCGAATTATCGTTAGCTCTTTGTATCGGTGTCGTGGTCAAATTTCTGCCTCCCCCAGGATCGTTGAGGCAGACTGACGAATCAGTGCGAGATTTTGAATTTAATCTACTCGCCTGGGGTACTTTAAGTTTTGTATTTAGCATATTTGACATCTATAAGGATCTGGCATTTAAACGCCACGCTTGCCAGGCGGGTTGGCGAGTGTTTGATTTCAGCCGCTCATTCTGGGTAAAGACGCTGTTGACAGGCGCCCATTCTGGGTCAGACGCTGTCGGTTTTTGCTTATAGCCGCTCACAGAGGCAGACGCTACGCTGCACTGCTAGTTTTAGTGTGCCCCGGATATTTCATTTCCCCGGTACCACCTATATCTAGGATGCATTCCCCTATCCCGGTACCACCTATATCTAGGAGGCATCCCCCTGTCCCCTGGGAATTCGACAGAGAACTGCACGAAATGTTTATTGACTTCAAACAGGCATTCGACAGAGTATGTAGATCAAAGTTGTGGCAAGCAATGCAAGAACTTGGATTCCCAAAAAAACTTATAGTGCTCCCAAAGTATGTATGGAGTAAGAGTGGGACAGAGTCTCTCCGACTCCTTCAGTATCAATAATGGTCTCAATCAAGGCGAAGCCCTCTTACCTCAACTATTTAACATAGTATTGGAATATGTAATTAGGAACTCCAAAATCGAGAAGCCAACTGCTATCTTTCATCAAGACCCAAACTGCTCCTGGCATTTGCGGACGATGTCGATGTGATTGGCAATAGCAGGATCAATCTCAAAGACTCCTTCATAAAGTTCGAAAAGGAAGCAGAAAGGATAAGCCTCAAAATAAACAAGGACAAGACCAAATATTCGTACCTCAGTAGAAATAATCGGAATTGAGATAGAGTAGGACAAAATTTCTCTATCGGAGACTACAACTTTGAGCGGACAAGACAATTTAAATATCTGGGTACAAGTATTAGTGAAAACAACGACATCATAGAAGAGATAAATAACAAAACCTAATAAGATCTAGAATACTTACCAGGAAAACTAAGCTGAACATATACAAAACAATTATAAGGCCTGTCGTAATATATGGATGTGAGACCTGGTCACTAACGGTTGCACTAACGGTTGCGAGGAAAGTGCTTAGAAAAATATTTGGCCCAACTAGAGGCGAAAATACAGGGCAATATAGAATAAAAACCAACCAAGAACTCAAAGAACTGCACACTGATACCAGCATAATAAACGAAATACAGGCCAGGAGACTACAGTGGGCAGGACACATTAAAAGAATGCCAGATGATAGAATGGTAAAACTGGTGTGGGATGAGATTCCAGGGGAAAAACATCCATTAGGCCGGCCCCGCCTCAGGTGGAGGGATAATCGAAGATGGCCCCGATCGGCTGCTTGATAGAGAAGGATGGAGACGTGTGGTTGAGTTGGCAAAAACCCACCCAGGGTTGTGAAGCCACAGATGATGATGATGATTCCCCTATCCGCCACCTGGGGAGACGCCCGATAGAGGACTAGCAACCCCCACGGGTATTATGTCTTAATCGCAGTTTTTTATTTTAAGAAAGTGAAACTTTTAAGTGACTTTAACTATTCTTTCGGTTTCATATCTCTCAATTAATATTAATTTCAAAACTATGACTCTGAAATATAATTTTCCTATGTTTTGAATTATACTGTTAGAAACACCGGCAATTAGGCAAATTTGATACTAAATGTATATTTAAATACTTTTGGTCAATATAAAACTAAATGAATTCTATTCTGAATGATATTATTTAACGAAGAAATTCACTTCCAATACTTTTGGCAAGACTAGTTTATTTGGCACATTTGATAGAAAATTCATAGTTTCTTAAGAAATGGGCACTAAAATATTTTTTGCCTGGACAAAAGTAGTGGACTATATTCTATATACCCTATGACAGGAAAGTACTCGAAGAGTTAAATGTATGAAGCCGATATTCTGGCGAAGTCGTTCCTGGCAGGTACTTTCTGTATACAGTCTCAGTCTCTTAAAAATTAAAATGTTTTCCTCATGTAAACTGCACGTTTGCGAATTTTTAGTTGTCATATGCTGTAATGTAAGGAATGCAAGAGAAATGTTATTATGCATACTTTCTTAGAAATCAAAACTTGATGACAAATTTGATTCTGGCTTTGTGTCAGATGTCTTCAAGCACATAAAAAAATGTTGCGTGCTTAAGACGACACGATAGAAGTGAAAACTTCAATAAGGCGAGATTAATATTATGAAATACAAGTAACATTTTTTGTTCTATATTCACAAAGTAATAATATTTTCTATATATACAAATATAATTATGTTTAAATTACTGAGGGAAACTTTTTCCTGATGGATCTTCATTTGGATCATACTCTAAAAATGAACCAACACCACTTACCGCTAAAACTATACGCATCGATTTGCTGAAAGTAAAATTTTACCACGAAATCTGGCGAAAAATCGATCAAAAACTGCCTCCAATCACCAAAAATGTCAATATTTTCCGATCCTGGTTCATTTTTCCTGCTTCAAACCGTTTTCAGAAATTTTAAGTAGTTAAATGTATAAATCTGCATATTTTAACCTAAAACTCGTGTCAAAATATTGTAAGCCTTACTCCTTCAAGTTTCCCATTATGCGTTAACAGTTACGCTATCTATTCAGACTCGTAAAATCGTCGAAATGTGGAAAACTTTGGAACATTTTTTGCAATTTTCTGCATGCTTCAATTTAACCTCCATTTTCTCGTATTTCCCGATCTCGTACGGAAAATTGTTAAATATCTTTTTTATAGCAGGAGTCACGATGTTAACAAATCTGAGATTAGTTTCTTGAGTGGGCTGGCACGTATGCTTAAAGTATATTAAATAAAGAGTGAAGGCTGTGTGCATGTACGAAATATACTAAACTATACTAACCCTTTGTATTCCATGCATAAAATTTTTAATACAAATTAGCGTAACAGAGCGCTTTCGGCCTAAGCCATCCTCAGTGTTACCTGGAAAGTGAGTAAAAGAACCACCCATTAGCGGAAAACAGTAAGTACTGTAGAATTTTAGGTGAAGAAATGAAAATAATGCAATTGACATTGTTATGTTAAGATTCTGAATTTATTAGTATATAACAGATGTTATTTAAAAATGTAAATCAAGAATGATGATTTTTGTTATTTTTTCTTATAAGCGAAATAAAAAGAAAATGGTGGAAGTTTTTTCACTGACTTAAATTCTTCTTTCCCCTAAAAAAAATTTTTCTACACATACATTTTCAACCAATTAAAAAATTTTTCAATTAAGTCTTTTTTGGTTAAGACCATTTAAAATTGATCTTATCATTTTGTTAAGTCTCATCTGGTTTAGTGGCAGTCTGTCTGTAATTTAAGTATAACTTATAAAATTAGGTGCTTTAACATTTTTATTAATTTTTCACACTTCACATGTTAAAATTTAAAGTTACCGCCATTTCTTGATGTATTGCATTCCTGCGTCGGCGGTCGTCAGTCTACTTGTCAAGCTTGTCAACGGAGACAACTGCCGTGCATAGGCAAAGTAATGTACTCGCAAAATTGGAGTTTTCAGAAAAATTGATTTCAAAGTAAATTGTTTGCCAAACTGTTAAAATTTGAACAAACTATGTGAAGTTCGTTATTTAGATTCATTTTTACCTAAATAATGCATTTTATTCATGACTCACCTATTATATTGCGATTTGTGATTTTTTTGGTTGAGTAGGTACATTATTTTTCAACCAAAACTGCAAAAAAAACTTTGGCAAAATAATGTAAAATACTGTACGGTTTTATTCCATTGTCTTACTAATAACTACGGCATGGTTAATTGAGTAAAATAATGTACTGTCTTTACATATTTTAACGTATTTACATTTAAAAATAAAAATATAACAAAATATTTCTTCTTATTCTGACTAAAAAATGTTTACAAAAAACACAAAATTTAAACATTTCAAAAATAATTAATATCCTTTGTCCAATAAATCTGGGGCATTTTCATTTGTCTGCAAATTTTCCCAAAATGACTTTCTGGATGGTTTCATAGCAGGCACTAAAGCAAGTATTTAGAAGGTTAAAATTTTATTCTAAGTAAAAATTCTCTTAAAGTAACACTAGAAATAAAGGTTGTTTTTAAAAACTTTCATACTAGTACTAGTTTCAAAACAGCATTTTGTTTATAACAATAAACATACAAAAATGCTTTCTAATAATATTTTAATACAGGCCTGCTCCCACGCCACTGGTAACATTTTGCGCCACTATTTCTTTGCAAAGTAATATAATATATAATATATAATATATAATATATAATATATTAGAGTAAAAACATTTCGCTTTTCAGATATTGAGAATTAGGTCTCAAAAATAAAGTAGGAACTAAAATGAGAGCTGGTCATAATCTAAATAATATTATACATTAAAAAAATATAAAATAAAAAGATAATTTAATCTATTAACTATAACTGTTATACATGCCTCAGTAGTACTTTCGTTTAACAGCCGAAACAATAATTTCACTCGCGAAGACATTATTTTGTCTCGAATTAACAAAAAAATCGATAGAAAAATATCTGGTTAACTTTCGCACGATATACTAAAAAGTGAGGATAAACTGGCAAAAGAGTGTATAGTTGCTGATCAAAATTTTAAAACCCTCCAATGGCAAAATGCTGTACAGGGTTGTCCAACGAGGACTAGACAAGGGGATTTTTTAACTTTCCCTGCACTTTTATAAAAAAAAACTGAAATAGCCATCTTATGTAATTTTCTCCCGCGAATTCGCATATGTTTAGCAAAAAACAATTGAACGTCAAATAAAAGTGCTAGGGGTCACTTTGATATTTTTTTAAATGAAACACTCTGTATATTACTACATTTTTGGACTCTCTAGAACAATCTAACACATTTTGTGTATAATATCCTATACCTATCTTTAGCTGTTTACCAAATATTGACAGTTGAAAGTCGGGCATTTTGACCCTTTGACAGGCTCTAAAATCTAAACCGCACGAGATCAAAGAAAACGGTTTGCACATTCTTATCTTGGGTTTTCATAAGCTATCGAATGATGAACTTTTCGGTTAATTTTATCCACAGGTTAAATTACCGTCATTCGATAGTTTATGAAAACTTAAGATAGGAATGTGCAAACCGTTTTCTTTTATCTGGTGCGGTTTAGATTTTAGAGCCTGTCAAAGTGTCAAAATACCCGACTTTCAACTATCAATATGTGGTAAACAGCTAAAGATAGGTATAGGATATTATACACAAAATGTGTTTAGATTTTTCTAGAGAGTCAAAAAATGTAGTAATATACAGGGTGTTCCATTTAAAAAATAGCGAAGTGACCCCTAGCATTTTTATTTGATGTTCAATTGTTTTTTGGTGAACATATCCGAATTCACGGGAGAAAATTACATAAGATAAGATGGCTATTTCAGCTTTTTTATAAAAGTACAGAGAAAGTGAAAAAATCGCCTTGTCTAGTCCTCGTTGGATAACCCTGTATGTACCGCAAAGTTAAGATTCCTGACAACATCAGCTCTCAATTCCCAAAAAATTGCCCTACCATAGCCGCAACTAGATGAAAGTTTATTATTAAATTTCATTATGCGATGACGAAATTTTAACTAATCATCAATTATTAATAAACCAATGAGTTTAAATTAGTACACAATGCCCAATGAAAGTTTTCTGTATAGCAATTAAAACCAACGATATGAATCTTTGACATATTAAAGCGAAGTTGATTGGAAACGCACCACCGCTTTATCTTTAAAGGATCGGATGTAGCATCACTGGTGAGCCACTCCGGATTCTTGTTGCTCTACAGAACGGTTGTAAAGTGAAATGTCCCTTAATGTTAACTTTAGTATGTCAGGAACAATAAAATACCAAGAAGTGACACCTGCGGTACAACGCAACTCATCAATAATTGTCTGCCAGATGCCACAACACTCAGATGCACAGCCTGAAAGCAAGCTGATACCTTTCAGAATAGTATTCTGAGACTCACATAATCGAATGCTTTGGATAAGTCACAGAAAACTGATTCTCTTTTATTTATCCCCTAGAATACTTTTGACAGAAAGTCAAGTACAGCATCAGAGGTGCTCTTGCCTGATAGGAAACCGAACTGACCATGGTGAATTAATTTCGACTTTTGAGGAAGGTCAAAAGTCGTTCCTTTACCAGTCTCTCAATCAATTCACCCATTGTCAACAAAAGTGAAATGAGTCTATAGTTAAATAGAATCGAATAATCACCTCTGTGTAGAGGGATTGATTATTTTTGCCGTCTTTAGACATGAAGGAAATGCGCCCGATTGAAAATATAAATTAATTAGGATGAAAAGAGCCTTAACAGTAACTCCACTAGGTTTTCTATTATTTGAAGTGAGATTACATCATTACTACACGTTTTTATTTGTTTTTCATTGACCGTATGATACATAAAATTTCATACAACCGACATAGCTGAAAACAAGTAAAATAATTCAAACACTGTAATATCAGATAGAAATGTTAGTGGATCGCCAGAGGAAGAAAAATGTTTAGTAAAGTTGTTTGCGGCCGAATAGAAATAACCATTTAGCAAATTAATATCAATCTTAACTTAAAGAGACTAGAAGTAAGTTAATTGACAATTGGCCAATTGGCCAAATTTCACTCTGCCAGTTAGTGGATCGTTGTAAATGGTTAGAATAGTAAAGCTTTCAGAGAAATGAAACAGTACCAACTGATTATTATGAGTAGAACTTTTTAGGTTGGATGCAGAATGGTCTATATGCACCATTTTTATTGGGCAAACTGGAAAACATTTGTTTACCAATACAGACAAAGCAGAGTGAAAGGCAATCAGCAGGACACCTTATCTCAAACATTAGAGGCAAACTTGATACAAAAGGATTCGATACAAAGTTGATTTGCTTCGTTATAAGTTAAACTAAGAGTTAAATTCCTGCATTTATACTCAGCAGTCAATTGAAAAATTCGATTAGCCATTTGGAGGAGTTCTTGAAGTCCAAAAAAGGAACATACAAGACATCACTTCTCTCGCGCTACGATCACCAAACACTGGGATATGGTTCAGGGATGGATCATCAGAGTATGTAGAGCTTTGCTTTAAGTATCTTGGGCCTAATTCAGGACTACGAGCATTCTGTATTGACGATGTAATGCAACCAGGCCGATAACCCGATGACCGAACATTTCTGGCGATCAATTATTATTATTTCTATTAATTTTATACACATATTTGCAATTTAGTAGAATCGGCATTTTATATTATTATGACACAAGATGAAGATCGCAGTTAATTGATAGTCAAAAACTTTTGTGTAGAATTATTTTGAATAAAATTACTTTTTAAAAAGTTGATCTTCAAAAGTAATTCCATCACTAGCCCAGTCGTTCATGTAGGTGACTTAGAGATTCCTGGTCTTGTAAGCAGTACCATAAGAAAACGTTGCCGAAGCTTAGAAATTCGTTCGTCAGTTTTAACTGTTTGCTGAGACACAGGCCAATGCAAGGCAAAAAAACCACAGTTTGGAACAAGAAATACCGTAGGTGAGTTTTCCTATCTCGCATTCAAATTTTAGTTGTATTTACAATTGCTGTGTGTATATTTTAAATTTACTAAAAGTTCGATAATTCGATTACATTATGAAAAAATAAATACTAATCAAATATTTATAGTAGAAAAAATTCATGTACTTGAAAATATCCAGTTAGATTTATCTAATGCCTTGTATTATATGTCTTTAATTTTGGACAATGTAATGTTGCAATTAAATACCTTAAAATATGTCATAAATAATATCGAAAATGCAATAATCTCATTCGGTCATGTAAATAAAAGGCACAACTCCATACTCAATCCTAATCAACTTTTAACATTAATAGAAAATATAAAACATGTGTGAACTTAAAGAATTAATCAACTATTATAACCATTTATCTGTCCAAATTATTATTAAAACCAACTTAATTTTATTTTCAAATCACATCAATTGTTTTTTCCAACCACTATATTCTTCACAAACTCTACCCATTACCTGTTGCAAACAAAAGCATTCTCCTATCTAATCCTTACGACCTACACACAAAAGAAGATTACTGGACAAGGGAAGAAAAATGTCCGCAACTAGAAAAACTTTTATCTGCAAGCAAACCGCCCTATCGAAAGACGGACGTTGCTTCTTCGAGCTACTAACAACGTTAAGCAATATGTGACAGTTAATCAATGTTAATTCCAAAAAAGTACCATTCAACGCCTAAACGGTAACGAAATTTTCGTCATTCCTGTGAACGACACAATTGTCCGAGACAAATGTCAGCGAGGACATTTGGGGAAATTTCTGAGCCGAGTATTGTGACCCTATCTATGTGCCCTGTTGAGGTAAATAGCAAAACGTACGAAGGTGAAAGAAAAACACAACTTCAATATGTGTTAGAACTGCAAAAATTTTCGAATGTCCAAAGTAGCAACTATATTTCCAAGTTATCCCTCGAAGAAATAAACTTGGATGAATTAAAGGCAGTCCAGAAAATATTGTCAACAATTCAGTTGCACCCTCTGGAACCTCCAGAAATTTCGACGAACCTTAGAATTTTGGGGTATATTGAATGGAACAAATGAAACAAGCCTGTTGCATCCAAAGAAATCACCACTACAAGAACGCACCCATCGGCAACGACCCTTCAAAAGAAAGTCGAAAAACGATCAGCCACTGCAGCCTTTATTTTCCTAGCTTGAGGCAGGAGGAGTTATATGATGCAACCAAGCCGATAACCCGCTGATCCAATATTTTGCCGATCAATTATTATTATTTTTATTAATTGTTATATACACATATTTATCAATTAATAGAATCGGTATTTTATATTATTAGGACACATAATTACATTACATTTTACATTTCACATCATTTAATTTTCGAAAGATATCAGTTAAATGATAGTCAAAAACTTTTGTGAAAAATTATTTTGAGTAAAATTACTTTTTAAAAAGTTGATCTTCAATAGTAATTCTATCACAAGTCAAATTTTGCAAATAAGCCGACCCTACAGCTTTTCCAAAGAATATACCGGCCGTTCTTTATCTTGGCAAAAAATTTTCAAGTGAACAAGTTTTCAAAAATTATTGTTTGTTTGCGTTAATTATTAGATCTTATGCCGCTCTTGCGTACATGTTCGCGAATTTTTTGTTCTTTGTTGAAAACGCGCACACCGATTAATTTTTGAATTAGTGTCAAAAATATAGGTTTAGGGTTATTACGTGTTTTATTTTACAAATCGAAACTAGCTCGAAAATTTGAATCGGACTTCGTGTCTGTCGTTAAATACAACATATTTTAGTGAAATATTAACTCTTTTTAAAAATTATCCCATCAAGCTTTTAAATTATAAATAGTACTACTAAAATAATATAATTTATATTTGCCGTAGCAAAATAAATTATAATTTTATTAAAATTAATGTAAAATGTATATTTAGTCGCTTATTAAAGATTTAACACAAATCAATACTTTGTACTGAAAAATATCGTCGAAAATAATGTAATAAGCATTCGAATATACCTACGTCACTGTAAGCCAAAAGAGATAATGAAACAACACAAAAGTAACAAGACAAAGAACAGTATACCGTTTTATACCGCAAATTCAAGCCAAATGCAAATTAAACGCTCCTGTCTGCAAGCCATGCAGAAAATCGAACTTTTTAGGTAAGTAAATGCAGATTATTATAATTAACACATCGAATGACTTTTATTACTAACTATTTCTAATAGCACTGACACGAATAAAACTACTTGCTAGTCAGTTAGCTTAAGTATTTATTATCTGGGCACTTATATCGCAATAGAGGAATAAAGACTTACTACAAACGACTGATGCCAGTTACTTCTTATGATTGTTTGTGTGCATTTTGAAATGCCTCACTTTTTACCAGTTATGTTAAGAACTGAAAACGTTTTACCACTTGGAATAATATATTCGTTCGATTACTTAGGAAACAAATACCAAAATAATGAATATTCAACGTTTAGTTACATGCAAACGCCAATAAACTGTAATTCAGATTAACCATGGCAGCAAAAACGAGACGTTAATTTAAATTTAAAAAAAAAACGTCAATATTACGTTATGCTTATAATACTTACATTAATTTTAAGTTAAATAAAAAAAATTTTAAATTAAGGAGCGATTGACATTTCTATTGATACATGTTTATAACATAATTTAAAGAGTTGATTATGTTTATTCCCGCTGATACGGAAACGGCAGTTTCAGTGACAATCTAAGATCGATAAAAGCCGCCATCCAGTGCCACAACAATATCAATAGCAATCTTTTTCCTGTTTCCTATAGGAATTGGTACGTATCTTTCAGCTAGAGCATCGGATTTTCAAACTTCAATTATCTTTATTTTTTAAATATTATTCCCATGGTTCTTCAGCATGTATGACTGAAAACATTCCAAAGCAATAACCGGTAATTAAATGATAATTTGATAATCCAATTAAATACTTCATACAAGTTTATAACATAATTCAATCAGTTGATTACGTTTATTCCCGCTGATACAGAAACGGCAATTGTGACATTCTGAGATCGAGAAAAGCTGCCAGTGCCACAACAATATCGATAGCAATATTTTTCCTCTTTCCTACAGGAATTGGTACGTATCTTTCAGCTAGGGCATCGGGTTCTTAATCTTCTATTATTTTTATTTTGAAAATATTAGATCCATGGTTCTTTAGCAAGTATGGTCGAGAAACATTCCAAAGCAATAACCAGTAATTAAATGATGATTTGATAATCCAATTAAATACCTTATACATGTTTGTAACGTAATTTGAATAGTTAATTATGATTATTCCTGATGATCAATAGTAATACTTTTCCTGTTTCCTATAATACGTATCTTTCAGCTAGAGCATCGGTTTTCAATCTTTAATTATTTTTATTTTTAAAATATTGGCTCCAGGGTTCTTTATTTCACGGGCTCCTAGAAACTTTGGCAACCAGTAATGAGAACCATTTTATTGAAATGCTCGATTTGATTTTAATGGTCTCGATAAAGTTTGAGAAATGGTGCTGGATACCTTTTGAAGTTTTCCTGCCTGTGCATATATTTATTAGAAAAGAAAGACCATTAATTAAATTAAATGGATTGCACCAATCTGTTTCAGTATGTGTCATAATTTTCAATATATCGCACTAATTTCGATTTGTCTCTAATACCTTCATTGTGTATTCTGTTCCGTTATCAAAAAATACATCTAAAAGATAAGAACAATAAAATTAGCCACTCTACTAGTAAAAGCATGAGGCTCTTTCCTTCAAAACGTTGCGTATATAATCCGACGTTGTGACGAGTACCATCCATCTTAAAATGCCAGTAAGCTTTTGCGTAAAACCGACTAGATCGGAGAAACACTGTTTCGACTGTTCCAAAGCCGTGTCTGAAGCTACACAATTAAAAAAATTCTGACGTTTTTTACCTACAAAATTTCCCCGTTAGAGGTATACATGCATCTGCGGATTCTTCGACTTAAGTCCTAACATATTTTTCAGATATATAGAAACCACTCTGCATATAGATGTCTTCTTCCGGATGTTAAATATGACAAAAGTTCTTCGGTACATTCGAAATGCAATTCAAAATCTGCGGCCCTTCACCTTTAAGGATATTTAATAATAAGAGATCAACAGCGCTTTAAAAAGAAAGCCAGTAGCCAAATGTGGATTAAGATTCCTTTCCAATAGCTTCACATTGTACTACTTTTCCTTTAATGTTTTTAGCATGTTCTTTAATGAGTCTTCGTTGAATCATGCATTTTTTATTTATTCTACGAAAATAATCGGTGTACAATTTTATACTCTGACTTTCTTCCATCCTCTTCCTCAAGGAGTCATTAAATAATCCAAGGCGGCACTCGAATATTGTTTCTCCTTCCAAAATCTATTTGAGAGCAGAAAGCATATTGCCTTTTTTATGGCAGTGACACACACATTAAAGGGAGACCCTATGGCACTCTCAAACAGTTGTAGGTTATAATTAGGGGGAAACAGATGTCCTGGCAATTATTTCCACAGTGATGCAGTGCGCCAGAGAAAGGAGCCCCTGTAAAGCGATTTTCTAGGTGTTTCCAGTTGTACGACGAATGGGTGCGCTCTTGTCGTCTGTCGTGACTATCTGACAGGCGGGATGAGTCGGACCGAATCCTGGTAACAGCTGCTGCCCTGCGGCACACCAGATATGTGATCAATAGTCTAAGCACGATCTTATTTGCGGTTATGTAAGAGCAGCTGCTGCTCTTTACACAGTTTTTGTTGCGAAATAGCGCGCCAAGCTTCTGCGAGGCTGATTTTGCGATGTTGACAACGTGGTTATGCTAGGACATATTGCTGTTGACCGAGACAGCCGGTAGTTAGATTAACGAGGATGAAGGAGTTGTCGATCCTGCCATAATGAAGTCATGGCCCGCCGTATTGGTTTTCTTGGTAAACGTGGCTACTTGGGTTTTTGCTGTATTAAACTGGGTCAAATTTCTGTCGCCCCATATTTCGAACAGTCTCCAGATCTTGATTAATTGCCGTAATCTACTCCTGTCTGCGGTGATAAGTCTCAGTCGCTGGTAAAAGTTTTCTTATCTAAACTGGAAGACAAGAGTACTGTCATCTGCAAAACTGTAAAAAGGATTATTGGTTTCGGTCAGCAGGTCTGAAAGTGATCCTAGCGATTTTTGGTGGCCCCTAGTCTAAAAGGTGTAAGTACGTGGTTTGTTGGGTCACTCCACAGTAATCAGCTCCAGACTTTGTACTTCAGTGATCTCCAGCCTGATGGAGGACGATACAACTTAATGGGCCACATCACATGGCAACTCGGAATGGCAGGGGCGTCACTCCGCGTAATCAAACTGTTCTCACCAGTTTGACGTTCCTGCTTGCTTAGACCACCATCCCTATAAAGAAAACCTATACTAGCACTGAAAACCTAGGGATGCGGCGTGTTGGCGGAGCGGTGCGACGGCTAGAGTGTCGATTTTGTCGTGGTTTGGACTTGCCCGGGTTTCTTGTCAACGTGCATTCCAAGGCTCTTCCGTAATAATTTATATTTTGATAACTATTAAAGCTAGTGATGCATTTTTGTTATACATCGTTCTGACTACATTTGACTCGATTAATATGTATATTATTTTCAATAATTCACATAGTACGCCACAGGCTAAGTTCTCGATGAACGATATTTTAAATTCTAGATTCCTCACTTATTTTCGAAATTTCCAACTCAGCATTGGAAGCGTATAGCCAGCCTTAAGCGTTGGGTGCCAATTATGTAGTTTTATTTGTTAATAACTTATTAGGCGCTCCATATGCCAGGTTTACTCAGCGGATTCAAGTTTTTTTTTAAAGCGATGGTCTATGTCTTATCTTTGAAGTTAGATGCGGGCGCCACTAAACTTTTTTACTAGAAATTGATCAATGACTATGATCTTGGAAAATAGGGTAATAAAATTTTGAAAAATAACCTGTATAGGAACGTTGAAAAACTGTGGATACACGAATTAGTTATTACTTTGACTGCAATTTACCAAAATAAACATCAAGATTCCAAATAACTTATTTATTTAAATATGAGAGCTTACACAAACCCGTTCAATTAATCCTGTCTCAAATTAATTTAAGGTTATGGTAACGCCCGTAGACTATTGAGAAAATTCTCTTTTTAAATATATTTCACCCATATTATCTGAATATTAAATCAAAGCTAAATAAGATACTACTTTTAAATCTATGCCTCATAACATTAATATTGCCCAGCTCTTATTTTAAAATAATTCAAACTAAACCTTGACGTTAAAGTTCTGACTACACACAATAGGAAATATCTCACTAAACTAGCTTTATACGAAATCAAAGTGATAACCGGTCAAGTACATATGTATAGGTATATATATATGCAGGTATAAATGAAGTAATTATTAACCAAATTTAACCTAAATTAATCCCGTGATAGCGACAATTTCAGTAGACCAATAAACAGTCACTCAATTATACTAAATTAATAAGATAACTAGTGAGGTAAAATAAACATACATAACCGTTAAATATCTACCTACAGGTAAACGAATTGAGCTTAAGTCGATTCCGATATCAAGGCGACAAATTAAATTTGCAAATTTCCAGTTATATGAAACAAATTACTGCCATGAGCTTTACAGCCAAGTGCAGTAAAAATAAATCAGTTAGCTATCCTGACACTACCCAAATGAATTCATTAACTGAGATAAGATCAGATGTAACAAAGATAAAATTAAGTATCTTCGTAGCAGCTATGAAAAGAGACAGAAATAAATATAATGCACAAAATTAGATAACCTATAGCATTTTTATAGGTAAGTTCGATAAGCAAAATAGCCAGATCAATAAATAAAACGAGAAATAACAAGAACATAAACGATAGACATCAAATGACCTACAGTCGTTTATCTATACAGGGTTATCCAACGAAGACTAGACAAGGCGATTTTTTGACTTTCCCTGTACTTTTATAAAAAAAACTAAGATAGCTATCTTATGTAATTCTTCTCCGCGAATTCGGATATGTTAAGCTAAAAACAATTGAACATCAATTAAAGGTGCTAGGGGTCACTGTGATATTTTTTTAAATGAAACACCCTCTATATTACTACACTCTGGACTCTCTAGAAAAATCTAAACACATTTTGTGTATAATATCCTATACCTATCTTTAGATGTCTACCAAATATGGACAGTTGAAAGTCGGGTATTTTGACACTTTGACAGGCTCTAAAATCTAAACTCCACAAGATCAAAGAAAATGGTTTGCACATTCCTATCTTAAGTTTTCATAAACTATCCAATGTCAGTATCTTCGAATTTAACCTGCGGATAAAATTAACCGGAACTTTTAAACCTCCGGTTAAACTCAAAGTTACTATCATTCGATAGCTTATGAAAACCCAAGATAGGAATGTGCAAATCGTTTTCTTTGATCCCGTGCGATTTAGAGCCTGTCAAAGTGTCAAAATACCCGACTTTCAACTGTCAATATTTGGTAAACAGCTAAAGATA
>JAEQML010060340.1:0-27300 GCA_016904865.1 Pissodes strobi | reverse complement strand
AAGTTTGAGCTTCATCCTTCTCTAAATTTTCATTTTGAATTTTTTCAACTAGTTTGTCTAAATTACACTGGACATTCTTGGTTGTGTCGCTTTGATTCTTACTCAGCTGCTCTATTTTGACACTCAAGTGTGCTACTTCGTTAAGAACTGCACTAAAATGAGAACTTTGTTTTGTTAGTATTTCTGCAAAAATGGTACTCTTGATGTCCTCTATAATGTCTTTCTTCAGCTTATTTATCAACTCCTCAACATCAGATTCTGGGCTTTTTTTACTCTTCGTTCGACATTCTTCGCAATAAAAACACAAAGTGCGCAACTTCTTTAATTCCTTGTGCAGTTTCAGTTCTAATAATGTGTGTTGTTTCAAAATCATTATTTTTCTACAATTAGGTATGTCTTCATCGGTGTCTTGCTCATTCTCTCTCTCAGTTTCCATATTGATTATTTCGTCAGGCTTTTTTAGTATCAGGTCAATAGATAAACAATCCCCTTTTGTCGATAGTAAACCAATTTTGTTAGCCTCATTAAGTGCCCCTTGCAGAGCTGTTTCTACACAAACTTCTACATCCAGGTTGTCTAAATCTCGATCCATGTCGTTACTGGATTTTGGATGCCTATATAATTTTTTTTCTTCTCTAGGAAACACAAGTTTTTACTCGTTTTTATTGGTGTAAATTCGTGAAAATTTGCAGAGGTCTCGTTCCCGATCTCTGTAATATTCCTACCTTATAGTTTGTTAGTTAGTGCTTATCGCTAACGCGAATCCACGGCTTTGTTTCACAATCGCCAAGAGCCATCATTACAACAAAAAACTGTTTAACTCCATATCTGATATAAAAAATATATAGTACGTTTTGTATGCTATAAACAGTGAAATTTACCATATTTCAGAGAATTTTGTATTTCTATAGTCTGTTTGATCTAGTGAAGTCAGTTTAACGCTATGTCGTGTTCCAAGTGTGATACAACTCTAAACGAAAAGGAGGTTAAGTACAGGATCACCTGCGACTTCTGTAATGCCACACACTGCCTGGCTTGTTCCAAGTTTACAACCTCTGAGGCTCAGGTAACGCAGATGAGGTCTAGGGTTATGTTATATGCCTGTGATGCATGTACAATTACTGTCAAAAACCGAGGCAAAGATCTAGTTGAGTGCTTTGCCTCGCTGAATTCTCAACTTCAAAAATCTTTTGACTCGCTCTACAAAAGTCTTGCTGGCAAAATATCTTCAAAAATTGATAGCCTCACCGCTTCTTTCCAGAATAAGCTGGTTGACCTTCATGATCAAGGAACTGCACTTTCAGCAGATATGAACGTCCTTACGTCGGGGCTAAAAGAGACTACTGAATTAATCGGTTCTTTTAAAGCGGATTCGTCCAAACATGGAATATGTAATATTGATGAAATCAAGAGTTACATTATCGAAAAGCTTGCAGCGAACAATCCCTCGACTGCATCTTCTAAGCTAAATGATTCGCGTTTGGACGATCTGGAACGCCAGAATAGTGACCTGCGTAAAAAAATCGTCACTCTTGAAAAGGAAATGCAACAGCTAAAGAAGTTAGTAGCATCTAAAACCAACGATTCCGCTTCGGCAATATTACCACCACATACGCAGCCCAGTCCATATTCTGATTCTAACACCAATACACGTCAGGTCTCTCAAGTAACCCCATCCTCAGGTATGCAACAAAATCTAAAATATAAAAGTTGCATGCAGTCATCTAATAGTCAAGTCACACCCTCGAACTCCAATAAACCTGACATCCGCATCCCTTCAATGCGCGACGGTAAGCAACCTATCATTATTGGCACTGGAACAGTGAACGGTCCCCTATTAGCAGGCGAGAGGCGTCAATGGCTGTATCTTGGTAGGTGTCATCCAAGTACAACAGAAGACCAAATTCTGGAATATCTCGAAAATCAACTTTGCATTCCTGACGCGAAATGCTTTGTTTTGGACAAAAACGATGATGTTGCTTCTTTTAAGATTGGAGTTAAGGAAACGCTTCTAAGAGGTCTACTAGAACCCAATCTTTGGCCAGTGGGTACCGCAGTCAAGGAGTTTCGTCCCCGACGGCCATTTCCGGCAAATTTTCAACCAAACCGAACAGGAGAGCATCACCATTAGATCATATATCTATCGTTTATCAGAATGTCCGTGGTCTTAAAACAAAACTTAATAACTTCCTTTGTGCTGCCCAGGCTGAAGAATATTCCATAATTGCGCTCACCGAGACCTGGCTGGATCCTGATATAAATGATGCAGAGTTTCTAGGTTCAGACTACATTGTCTACAGAACTGACAGAGGCCCTAACAACAGTATTAAAAGTCGCGGCGGTGGCGTTCTTTTGGCCGTCAAGTCCAGCCTGAAGTCCTGCTGCCTTTCTATTGGCTGTCCCTCTGTTGAAGAAACATGGGTTTCGGTGACAATCGGAAATTCGGTTTACTGCATCGGCTGTGTATATATCCCGCCTTCAATGGATATCTCTGTCTATGAAAATCACCTAAGCTCAGTGAATAGTGCGTGCGATGCATTTCAGCATGTGTTGGTCGTGGGAGATTATAACCTGTCTAATATTGCATGGTCTCCTAGTGACGATTGCCTGGGTCTCTTACCTGGTAACATTAAATCACCAAGTGAAATCTTGTTATGTGACACTACTACATTTTTGGGCTTATCCCAGTTCAACGATGTGATTAACGATCATAATACCATTCTGGATCTCTGTTTCGCTAATTTTGAACTAGAGTCAATTGTAAAGTGTGATGGGTTAGTAAATTGCGATCTCTATCACCCTGCATTGGAACTGTCCATATCCTGTAAGAGTTTAAAGTATTTGAATTGTGGAAATTACTCATACTATGACTTTAAACAAGCAAATTTTATTTGTATTGATAGTTTTCTTCAAACTTATAATTGGCTATTAATTTTAGATGATGATATCAATGTAATGCTAAATAATTTTTATACTGTACTCTATAACTGTTTTGAAATGTTTGTGCCTCTGAAGCAGTCTCAAATCAGTACTAGATTTCCGGTTTGGTTTACAAACAACCTTAAAAACCTTATATTTCAAAAGAAAATTGCTCACAAGAGATACAAGCAATCAAACAGCGAGACGGATTATAATACCTTTTGTTCATTACGCATACAATGTAAGTCTGTTACTAGGGATTGTTATCGCCATTACATAACTAACGCTGAAAATGCTATAAACGATAACGCAAACTACTTCTGGCACTTTGTTCGGTCCAAATCCAACCAAGGATCAGTTCCAAAGGAGATGCACCTTAACACTGATAACGCCGATAATGGTAGTGATATCGCTAATCTCTTTGCACAATACTTCTCGTCAGTCTTCAACCCCGTAAATTTCTATAATGCCCATCACGTGTCCTCTCATAAATTTGAATCTATTTCCAGTATCAGTATCACTGCCACTACTATTGAAAAAGCCATAGCTGAGCTTGACACAAATAAAGGAGCAGGACCGGATGGTGTTCCTAACAGGGTATTGAAATACTGTTCGCACTCTCTCTACCTTCCCTTGTACTATATATTTTCTAAATCATTAAACTCTGGAATCTTTCCCAAAATCTGGAAGTTATCTTATGTGTGCCCTATTCACAAATCGGGAAGTAGGAACGATGTTGGCAACTATCGGCCAATCACTATTCTTTCAGCAATACCAAAACTCTTTGAACACTGTATTGAATCAGTACTAACTAAAGTATTTCAACAAGTAATAGTCTGTCACCAGCATGGATTCAGCTCTGGCCGTTCAGTCGATACTAATCTATTCCTTTATACAAACTTCATCAATAAATCCTTCGAAATGGGTGTCGAGACCCACGCAATATACACAGACTTTAGCAAGGCTTTCGATAAGGTAAATCACGCCATCCTACTTTCGAAGCTGTCCAATTATGGAATTTCAGGAATGCTGCTCTCATGGCTACGTTCTTACCTATCCGACAGAGAACAACAGGTCAAAATTGATGGCTATTTATCTAAGCCCTTCATTGCTTCTTCGGGAGTTCCCCAAGGTTCCCACTTAGGACCACTTTTGTTTAACTTGTTTATCAACGACCTGGGTGGTTTGTTGAGCACAAATTATCTACTATTCGCCGACGACATGAAATTGTTTACACGAGTAACATCAGTCCAAGACATGATCTCTTTGCAGAATGATATTGACCAGGTTTTTAATTGGTGTCAATTCAATGACATGTCACTCAACATTGAGAAATGTTGCCTTATAAGATTTAGTAAATCAAAGGCTTTGTTCCCCCATCAGTATGCCATAAATAACACTGCATTGAAAGAGGTGTTTATTGTGAAGGATTTGGGTGTGTACTTAGACACTCATTTAACATTCTCAGAGCACTTCGAGAGGTTGACTAGCAGAGCTAACCGTATGTTGGGGCTTGTGAAGAGGACATGCCGGGACTTTAAAAACGTGACTGCTATTAATACGTTATATATCTCGTTGGTTAGATCTCTCTTAGAATGTTCTAATATAGTCTGGTCGCCTTACTATCAGGTACATATAAACAGACTGGAAAATATTCAGCTGAAATACCTCAAATTTGCCAGGCATGTGCTTTATGAATCTGGAATCAATTTAACCATCGATCAGGTTAAAGCCTATTTGAACCACTCCACCCTTGCCCGTAGAAGAGAGTATTACGACGTCTGCTTTGCTTTTAAAATATTCAACAATGTTATCAAAAGTCCTGAATGTCTTGACACCTTCTGCGTTCATATCCCAAGCTATCAGACGCGTGCCCATTCTTTTTTGCATATCCCTTACTGCAGAGCCAATTACTTACTACATAGCCCTGTGAATAGAATTTCAGCAAATGTTAATAAATATTACAGCAGGTTAAGCTTTTTTAGTACGTCAGAACAAAGGTTTAAAATTATGGCTAAAAGGGTTATTTTAAGTTAACTTAAGCTTAGTGTAAGATTATGCTTTTTAAATTGTATCTTGTAAATGTTGAATGACGTCAATAAACAAATAAACAAATAAACAAACAAGTAATTTTGAACTTCATTTACAACAAGGGTGTCCCCTCGGATGTCCCTTTAAATTATCTCGTCAACACACAGACAGAATGACGAAAATGAGATACCAAGTGAGATACTAGGCTTTTCATGATCTAGAGATACAAAAACAAAACTATCGAAAGTTAATTTTTATACAGGGTGAGTCATTGATATGCCCATATCAATGACTCATCCTGTATATTAGTAGGTAGTATACTCGGAAATATATGTTTTATAATTATAGTAGGTATCCTACTTTCTCTTGCGAAGGAAGTAAAAAATGTAAGAAATAATTTCTAAAATATATATACTGAAACTAAAATCCCAAATTAAAAACCCATATAATTTTTGTATTTTATAGCCCCAAAAAAAAAATGTGAAAATTAAATATCTATTAATTTTAATAGTTTAAATGAAATTCGGCAACGTAGCAGTTTGTGTTTGTGAGCTGACTGATATTATTTTAGATTTTTCAGGTTAGGTTTGTACTTAGAGTATATCTTTATTATATAGTCTAAGGGTTTGTATAAAAATCTAATTAAGTAATGTTCTACATTCATGCCTATACTTAAATCGAGACGTAAATTGACCTAGGTATAAATACATATTTATATGAAGCTGCTCGGGTGTAAGGGTCACTGAAATAAGGGTGCTTATCCTGAAAGAAAGGTGCCTTCGATTCTACTGCACAGATTGCCTTAGCACCAAGGAATTAGACGATCCAACTTCCGGCAATCTGAGTTGTGCCATTCATCCTGATAACGTGGAACCAATTATTAATGATATTACTACCAAATTACATTCCCATTTAGACCAGTTAAAGGTCGACATAGAAAGCACCCTCAAGATTTCCCTTTCTAGTATGTCTGATTCTATAAAGTCCTCTTGTCAGCTTCAAATCGATAGCTTGGGTAGAACTCTCGTGAAAAATTTTGATAAGCAGTTGCCTGGGAGCCAGCCTGAGTCTCCCCCAGGAAGGAAGAGGCCTTCTCTATCTGCATATGCTTTGCAGGAAACTTCCATGAACTTAAGGGCTCCAAAATCTCCTACCAAGTTCAGTAAGCCAACTATCAACCCTAAACAGATAAGAGGGCTGTTGATGAGGCAAATTTGCGAAAATTTATTGGTCTTACTGCAGATGTGGCCACAGACAATCAGCGGTCAGGCCTGGAACATTCGACAAGGGACGACCGCCAGCACCAGGACCAACTTCTTCCACAGAACGGTCAGCCTTCTCAGAGGAGGGGCTACAGCGGGATTGTTAAGGATGCGGAGAGCGCTTTTTTGCCTTTGGAAGCTGCTCCACAAGGACCGAGGGTTTTGGTTGGAGCTTCAGATGGCTTTTTGGATCCCACCAAGGAATCATGAAACACACTATTGTTGTCACAGTTTACAGATCATGTAATGGGAATTTGAATGATTTTCTTGTGCTGTTTGAACTCCTTCTTATTGAGTTAACAGCTAAATATAAAAATATTATTGTGGTCGGTGATTTCAACATCAACTTCTTACATGATACCTCTCCCTCTGTGCAGGAGCTTACCTATTTACTAACCTCTTTCAATGTTGAAATAAAAATTAGCATGCCAACCCGTGTTTTTGGTCGGGCTGTATCATGCATTGATAATGTTTTTTCCACTTTGTCGAGTGATATGTGTCTTGCATCAATCTTGGATCCGTGTCTGTCAGATCACTATGGGCTGACATTTTACTTTAGGGTTTCCCAATCAATCCATCGACATGGGCATTCATACAGAAGGTCGATCTCTGAGGTGGGCTTGCTTAGAATGAGTACTGCGCTACAGAGTTTGGATTGGTCTGAGTTTTATGAGTTAGAATCGGCCTCAAGAATGTCTGATTTTCTGATCAATACTTACAGCAACATAGTGTGTGAACACGCTCCCTTGAAAAGGGTGCCCAACTCCCAGCAAATTGCTCCTGTCAACTGGTTTAACCAGGAACTGCATGACATGAGAAATAAGCTACAAGCTCTCAAATCAATAGCCGACTTCTTTGGTAATGAAGAGTCCATGAGAGCCTATCGGCACTTTAGAAAATTATACAAAAAGTGCCTTGAGGAAACCAAAAGAACTGCCTATCAGGGTTTTATCTCTGACTCAACAAACAAGGTAAAAGATAGCTGGAAATTGATCAACTACGAGTCCAACAATGGTTGTAACAGCAGTGGTTCAACTTGTATTGATCCTCAGACTTTTAACGACTATTTTGTGACCGTTGCCGAAAAGCTCATTAAAAGGATTCCTGATTCCAGTGTCAATTTGACTGCACTTTCAATGCTTTCAATGCCCTCATGTGCCAATTCTTTTTTTCTTAGCCCCGTTACTCCTAGTGAGGTCATCGAAGCAATAAATAGTTTAAAACATTCTAGGGCTGTTGATGTTTACCAATTAAATAGTGCTATTATAAAACATACCAAGGACATTCTGGCTATTCCAATGACCTTAATTTTCAATCTATGTTTTGAGCAAGGGCTTTTTCCAGAAAATTTTAAAGTTAGCAGGGTTATACCGATCTTCAAAAAGGGCGAGAGGGAGGACCCATCAAACTACCGACCCATATCCATTATACCCATTTTTGGAAAGGTGTTTGAGAAATTGATTAAGACTAGACTGACTAACTACTTAGATCATCATAACCTCCTGCATCCTGGCCAATTTGGTTTTAGAACTGGTCTATCAACAACCCAAGCAATTCTCAACATGGTTAATAGCATTGTTGTGGGCCTTGAAGGGGGCAAGCATACTGGTCTGACTCTATGCGACCTCAGCAAGGCCTTCGACTGTGTCCACCCAGAGATCCTGCTGAATAAGTTGGAAGCATTTTATGGCTTTAGAGGAGTTGCCCTGGCTTTCTTTAGATCTTACCTTACTAACAGACGTCAATGCACTGGCAACTATGGTGACATCTCTAGCACTTGTCCTGTAAAGTTTGGAGTCCCACAGGGGTCAGTCATCGGACCCATACTATTTACACTTTATATCAATGATCTATGTACGTTTCTGGAGCAGAATCCCTGTTTTTTATTTGCTGACGATACAACATTGCTTTCATCCTCCGAGAGTGTTGAGGAACTGCAGACCAGCATGATTTCTGTTATGTCAAGGGCCAGAATATGGTTTGAGGGAAATAAACTTACCTTAAATGAGGACAAATCCCAGAGGCTGATTCTGTCAAGTAATCCTCAGGTCCGTAGTGGAGAAAGTGTTAAACTGCTGGGTTTGATTGTGGATGATGGGTTGACATGGCATGCCCATATAGATAGCTTATGCAAAAGACTCTCTTCAAGCTTATTTCTTCTGAGACAGCTTAGAGGCTTTATGGATATGGGCGGTCTTTTAAGTGCATACTATGCATTTTTTTATTCACACATCTCATATGGTGTGGTTCTTTGGGGTAATTCTTCTCACTCAATAAGAGTTTTTCGACTCCAGAAGAGAGCTTTGAGGATAATTTTGGGTCTTCACTGTAGGGACCACTGTCGGCCGTTTTTCATGGATTTACAAATTTTAACCCTTCCATGTATTTACATCCTTAACTGCCTCGTTGAAACTCATAAAAATAAAGATAAATATAAAAAAAATGTCGATTTTCATTCTTATAACACAAGAGGTGCAGAGCAATTACGGCCCCCTTATCTAAAACTGCAAAAGTCAAAAAATAATTCACTGCCCCTTAATCTTTACAATAAATTACAATGCTCCACTCGCCAGCTGACTCTGAAAAAATTTAAAGTTCTGATCAGAGATACTCTCTTAAAACACAACTTTTACTCTGTGGATGAGTTTATAACCACGCCTCTGAATATATGACATATGTGCTCAGATCCTGATCAAAGACTTGCTCTAGTAAAATTTATTGTAGTGTAGGTGCATTTTATTTTATTATTATTGTATCCTTAACCAGCCTATGCCCATGTTATGATATCCTAAATCTATACTTAATAGCATATTTGTCTATATTTATACGGTTCTGTCTGTCTGTCATTTTAAATTATGTTGACTTGTGGGTAGTAGGTTTGTATTGTTTCTATTGTTATTTTGTTTTCTGTTTCTTAGTGATTGAACCTTATTTTTAACAACTCATGTACTTCATTCTTCTTAATTTTATGACTTGTGTAAGACTGTAAAGTTATTGACACCAATAAATTATCTATCTATCTATCTATCTATATTTAGCCAAGTCTTTGATAATTTACAGTAATACCTACTATTGTTATCATAACTTAAAATCGAGCTTAAAATAGAAACCTCCTTTTGATACCAAGTGAAACTTAGTTTTAAAAAATTTCTCACCTTTTTATGTGATGTCACCACTATAAAATAATTAAAACTTCATTCAAATCAACACAAAAGTAACGCCTCGAGTAACGCAATACCACAATAACAGTCACTTCGTATAATACAAAAAAGCTGGACCGTGAGCTGGTCTAAATTTTCTTTAACAGGGTATGGGAATTACTCGGGGAATTACCGGCGATACTGGTATTTTTAATACGTTTTGTATGTACCCGTGGCCCGCAATGTTACCAGATGGCAAAAAAATTACATATTCAATACAGGTTACACACAGAGATTGCACATTGAATTCTATATGGATTTTAAGGAATACAGGTAGATTTCAAGGATTGCAATCAGATTTCAAGGGAATGCACACAGATTTCAAATAACTACAATAGATTTCAAGTGTTTTCAAAATATGATTACAAAATTGCAATGTGATTTCATGGATTGCAAATGGTTTGTACACTGATTTCAGCGCGCGGTTTGCCCCTCGAGGCTAACCTTGCTTTAGCTATTTATAACGATACATCTGAATAAGAACATCGATAGACAGATATAATTCATAAGATAATAATAAGTGCATTGAAAATTTATTGAGAATTCGCGCTTCGCGTGATTAATAATACTTTTGCGTATTTATTTTTGCTTTGAATTCTATATTTTGTCATTTCCGGACAATCGGCGTCCCGCAAGTAATGCCTGCGGGACGGGTGGTATATAACTCCAAATACGGGACGTCCCGGAAAATCCGGGACAGTTGGCAACCCTATTACCAACCCTGGTTTTAATATCAACAAAACCCAAATGGTAAACTACAGGCAAGAATTTGTAGGTACAATAAACTTTTTGTTTTTGTCTGCTGTTGTGTGTGGAAATTGCAGGCAGCATTTTGGAAAGATTTTGGTGAATAGTTTTATATAGAAGTCAATGAGGAAGTCAACCTCTTACTTTGCATTTTTTTTATGTAAACATAAAATAAATGCAAAGATATTTGTTTTGTCATGTTATCGAAAGTATGTTGGTGAGAGTTTATTTATTTCATTTCTTTGTGAAACATTAATTAACTTGCTTAAAAATCAATAAACGTTTTTCCCATCTGTTGGTATTGACAAGGTTTTATCATCAGTTTTTCAAGCATAGTTCTTGGCAATGTCATATACACATGATATACAGAAGTATTATTGTGCTACTCTTTAGAATTCTCAGAATTTTCATTCACTATATTTATTTATTAAGGAGCTTAGCTCAATTTACAATAGTACATCCAGCATGTTATAAAGGAAACCAATATAAATTTTAAAACACTAATACTAAAACATCATTTAAGAAAAATCAGCACAAGGAACTGTGTCCAAGATCATTGGCTTTTAACTAAAGGGGTTTGATTTAATGGCTTGAAGAAATTGGTTGTTAGATATGAAAAATCATGTTCAGTCTCATTACTCAATCGACAGTCTTGTGATGGATGAGTTCAGGCCATGATTTGTTTAATAGAAAGGTATGTGAAATGTGGTAAGGCTATGTGTCGCCCTGGCCAGAATTTGAAACCCAATACTCTCAAGAAGACTAGGCCAATCCAGATTATTATTTATCAAGTTAAACAGTAACTTGAGGTATTTCTTTACCCTAATTTCCTTTAATGTGTCAATTCCAAGTAGCCTTTCTATCCCAGAGTCATGCAAAGTGGGGTCAAGTTGAAACTTGTAGCCAACATAATGCAAACACTTGTGTTGCCCCATCTAGACTTTTTCATGAACACAGTAGCCAGGTCACCAAACAGATGAAGCATATTTTAAATCAGTTTTTATATAATTAAAGTCAGTACACACTCTCTTTAAGAATCCAAGCAACTTTGTTGACTTGACAGAAACATGCTCTACGAAACTAAGGGTTTTGTCAAACAAAACCCCCCAGGTCTTGTATAATATTAACCGTAACAAGCTGTGTATTTTTTATTAAATAAGGAAACCGTGAGTCATTCCTGGATCTATAAAACAACATATAACTGCATCTAGTGACATTCCTATCACACCAAGAGACCAACCTATCTAGGTCGGCCTGCATGCCCAAGCAATCCTCTACAGACTTCATGATGGACCTACAGCGAGACTTAAATATTGTAGACACATAGCTAGATTTCCAGCAATCAGGAAACATGCTGAGCCCCAAAGACAATTGAAAAATCCTGAAAAGGGGGCCTTAAAGTATAAAGCTTAGGTTTTGTAGAAACATTGTGTGAACACCATTCGGCCCTGGCCCTTATTTATTTCCAATGAATCTAACTTTCTATAAATATCAGATATAGACACTAGCAAAAAAATCAGCAAAGAAATTAGAAATTTGCTGGCCATCACAACTTATAGGTAAATTCTTTAGGAAATTCCCTTGAGTTCAGCTTAGAGTTAATATAGTTATGGAAGTTTTTCACCCAGTTATTATAAGCTCGTGCTCAATAGCATTCATATAATTGTCATAAGACATCTTAGAGAAATTCTCACAAACCGTCCTTAACCCCTTAAAGCCCACGACGCGACGCCAACGGTGGAGTCTGAGCTGTTGTCCTCCTATATCCCAGGTATGCCATATGTGGCGTAAAATTTATTTCTCGATTATTGTCGTGGAATAATGTTCTAGATACGGTTTAAAAGCTGGGCTATGGCATATTTGTAGTGAGGACGAGTTAGGACATATCCTTAGCTAAATGTAGTGGGGTGTACTTTTTCTGTCTACGCGCCGCCACTGGTGTTTAGAATGAAATTCATTATCATTTTTCTTTAAAAATTAACTAAGTAATATATGCATTCTTCAACAAAAGCACATTGGAAAATTCGACGTACAAAAAAAATTTTTTTCTGCAAAATCTGCGTTATGCTCGGCGTTATACAAGCAGATTGCAAAATCGATAGTGGGCACGAAGGGGTTAATCTACTAAATTCCCGACAATTCTCAACAGAAGGTTGTGGTTTATATTTTTTGTGTGCAGTTTTCTTGTTAATTATGTTCTTGTTCAACTCTGTTGAGAACCGTCTAGGAAATTTCCTTGAAGAAATTCTCTTGAGTGGTACAAAACATTCTATTGCAAAATACAAAACATCATAAAATATTGCAACCATAGCATTTAAATCTCTGCCCTAAACAAGGCTTCCCAGATTATAGTAGGCAAGAATTCATTTATAGCACGATAGTTTGCACCCTTAAAACGCCTATAAAACCCACCCGATTTTGTACAATAAAAGCTTGCATGTTGGTTTCTTGCAGGAATTTGTATCTGGGTCTGAGTCTGGATTCGTCCGGAGCTCCTCTGTGATGTCCTCCATAGATAAATCCTCGAACACTTTTTCTTTGCTATTGCTTTGGGTTTAGTATATTTAAGAGTGCTTCTGTAGAAATCTCTTGGAATTTCTATATTCTCAGCAATATTAATTTTTGAGCATATACTGTTGGAATTTTCTCATTACTTTTGGTTCAAATCAACAATGAGTTTGGGTTGATCCAACGAATTTTTGCCAGACGTCATCGTCATTGGGTTGATCTATGGCAAAAATTCAAAAAATAATTCGTACACTTTTTTCAATTTTGTGAGAGGTTTTGCCATGATGGCAACTGCAGACTACTGAAGTGTGATTTTCATCTTTCTTGGGGATATGTTTAGAAAGAAAGTGGTGATGAAAATTTCTACAAACAATTGTCTGCATGGTTATTACTAAGAGAGCTACTTTACAAAAGCAGATAATTGTACAAGATATACTACCATTTGTATTTTGTAAAGAGTTCGTTACAGGCCGAGGGGCGGCTCACTTGCCAAAATTTGTACATCGATTTCGGAAATCGCAGGGATTCCGAGAAGTTTTAAGGGATTTCTAGATTTCGAAAGGATTTCCGATATGATTTCGAAAGGATTTCGGATAGGATTTCGAGATTTCGAATCGATTTCCGATGGATTTCGCGATTTCCAAATGATTTCGAAAGGATTTCGTGGGATTTCGGAAGAAAATTTACTTTTCGGGAGTGCGCCGCGCCGCACAGTGGGGCCACGGATACCAAAAGATGCCAAAAAGTCCAAATGCATGTAATTTACCTTTTATTCTATCCTAGAACGCTATTTATCTTAAAAACTAAAATTTTAATGAAAAAATATTAAAGTCCAAGGCAATAGAGTACCTAAAATGGTAAAGGGTAGTCGTAAAAGACAAGATATTTAAATGTAACTTTTTTTATTTGAAGAATAATTTGGATTTTTAACAAAACTTATTTTTTCCAATAACTAAAACAGTAATAACAAATCTATTTAATGTTTCTAACCCTTAAGAAAAGTTATATATAGATTTTTTAAATAATAATTAATTAATTTTAACACCGAAAACGGACAAACACCGAAAAAAACGGCTAAAACGCGTTGTGTATGTGAGTTTAAGGGTGGTACACAACCCGTTTTGTGTCAGGTCAGTCAGTTTCATACACAACGTGTTTTGTGCAATTTTTTTCGGTCTTTGTCTGTTTTTGGTTTTTGAGCGTAACAAATAATGTTAAACAAAAAACAACTAATACCTATAACAAAGTATGACCTAACCAAAATTATCTAATTATCAGAATCAGAATCAGTGTCTTCGTGTTTTAAGTTAGAATTAATATTTGGCGGCAACAGCATCGATAAAGCTTCGCCAGAAAATTTTTTTTTCTTTAACTTTGGAGGTTTTCTAATACTGCTGATCAGTGGATCAGATGACAAAAGTAATCTTTTAATGACATCTTCATTATTTGATGTTCTGGACATTTTTCTGGCAAATCTTGATCGATACTGTTTTAGATCTTTATTTCGGCTTTCTGCCGCTTCTTCCGATAAGTGACCAACCGGAACAAGGCCACTACGGATAATATCCGCTCCATGTATTAGAATTAAATGTACTGTTGGCGTCATACAGAACCATGGAAATTCTTTAACCAACATCCTAGCTGTTTCCAAGGCATAGTTCTTGAACATTTTCATGTTGATATTGTGGTAACTAGAAATTACTTCCAAAATAACACTAAATCTTTTTATGATATTTATATCAATTTTTGTAATTTTGGAAGTAATTTCTGGGTTTTCAAAAAACCGTCTGGCTGTGTTGCCATCGTTGCTACTTCCGTAACCTTGTTTCGGTTGGTCAATAATTAATCCTAGTTGTGTTTTAAACTCATCTTGAATCTTTTTTTTTGGTTTCGGCAACAATTTCTTTATCGGTTTGATTCCTACATTTCCAAGCTTTTATAGGTAATTTGTATGCCAGGCTCAAAAAAAAACTCAAGACAGCGGATACGAGCGTGTAACACTGGAAGCGAAAAATTAAACTTAGCTGGGTCACATTCTATTGAAACCATTAGGTCTATGTTATTAAAGTCTTTCAGGGTGTAAAGGCAAATGTAGCACCTTTGAGTACTTTTATTACCTGTTAACGCATTTCTTACCTTACCATCAATCGTAGATAATAACAAAGTAAATTGGACATACAAAATTATGTCTTTAACTTGAAAATGCAATCCTTCAATGTTGTTCAGTTCTGTTTCTATACGAACTTGTTCTTGGTTGGACACTTCTGTTGTTTCACGTCGAAACTGAATACGCACTGGACGACAATAGCGAGGAGACGATGGGCAAGGATTTTGAAAAATTATTTTGAGTGGATCTTCGGAATTTGGGTTTCCAATTACTAATTTTAATGGCACCAACCAAGTAACAAAAACACTCGAGTCTTGATCATCCGGATTATCAAATTTTATTTTGTAATTTTGTTGACCCGAGGACAGGGATGGGTAATGACGCGTCGAAAATTAATTTTCGACGTTGGTGTCGAAAAACACGTCGAAAATGTCAAATATTGTCGAAAATGTCGAATATTTTATTCCCCCATGGACTAACATACCTTTTAAAAATAAGTTCTCAAAGGTTTTCCAGTGTATCTAAATAATTTTTCTAAATGGTTCTTTGTTCACGATCACGACAGATTCACGAAAAAAATTAAAACAAAGACGCCTTTTTCCATTTTGTTTAAATACATTTGGCAATATAATAGCATATTTTACTGAACGACCCTGCGACGGCAACTCAGATAATGCTAGTAACATGAGAAAGATGGGTTCCCAAGTCAATCTTTGGTACTCAAATTGCAATAGTCATACTGCAAATCTTTTAGCAAAAGAATTGGTGTCAGATCATATTGCAGGAAGAGTGCAAACCGTATTAAAACAATTTTCATCACCTGATCTGGAAAAAAGTATATTAAAACATAATGGAAAAACAATAATATTAGCTGGGGAAACACGCTGGTGTTCATTTAGAGACTCTTTTGTTAACTTTTTATATAATTTAAAGGCCATGAGAAATGTGATTGCAGAAGATAATACGAAAATTAAACCAAATGTAACTAAGCTTGTTATTGATGAAAATTTTAAAAAGCAAGTAGAGGATAGCGGTAAGTTATTCGATCCCGTATGCAAGCTTTTAAATAAATTACAGAGCACACAGGCGTCAATTACTGATGCAGCTGAGGAATGGTTAACATTGCGTTTACCAGATGGCTTTGAAGAATATGACCATTTTGTGAAAAAACGACAGAAACAAGCATTAAATGTTTATTCTCTATCAGCAAATTTTTTACATCCACTTTATAGAGGTAAGATGTTATCAGAAGAACAAATACGAGATGTTGAAAATTTTCTTATAGATAATTTAAGTGTTGATGCATTAAATGATTTCCATTTGTATAAAAATAACAAAAACTTTTTTCCAAACAAATCGGGAATGTGCAGACTTTCTGGGGATTGGCCGAAAGACACCATTCAGAACTGGCTAAGTTAGCCATGAAGTTAAATTCAATACCAGCCTCTTCGACACAGCTCGAGAGACTTTTCTCAAATTGGTTCTTCATTCACTCTAGGCTGAGAAATAGACTGACTCAGTTCAGAAAATTCGAAAAAACTTACTTACATCTATTACCACTTGAAAATAAGGGATGAAAACAGAAGTGATGAATATTAGTTTGTTTTTATAAGATATTTTAAATGCCAATTTTTGAAATCCTTTGTGAATGTACTTTAGGTTTATAGTCATGTTGTTAAGTTGACAATTGACATATTTTTATTAACCATCTGCTCTTTTGAATTTCCATGCTTTTAACAAATATATTAATATTAATACACATTGATTTATAGTTATTACTATACGATAACCGAGCTTATAACCAACTTACTCTTTGGTTATAGTAAAACCAAATTAAAATTTCCAAATATATTTTTGACTGTCGAATATGTCGAAAATTAATGGTGTCAAAAAATAATTTTCGACGCGTCGAAAAAGGCGTCGAATATGTCAAATTTTCGACGTACCCAACCCTGCCCGAGGAACCGTCAAATCCCCACTTACATACAAGAACTACAGTTTTTAGTTCTTCCGCAGTAAACCTTTCCAAGGTGTTTTCTTGCAATGTAAGAATTCTTTCCGTGGTATGCCTCAGTATTGACTCAAGTGGAACTTCGGCGCAGGTAGATGTTATATTAATGTTGTTTGGGTAACATGAAACTTTTGCTTTTTGAACAACCTTGTATGATGGAAACTTTTCTTTGTCTTGCTCTCTTATAAGATTGTACTGTGTTCTCGATAATCCTGCTTCCACAAGAACGGAAAGTGCTTCGTTTGGCTTTAATTGGGTTGGTTGTGATGCTTTGGCTTTTTTTAAGGCACTTAAATATTGAGAAGCCAAGTCTGGATTTAAAGAAATTTCTTTAATGAGCTTTGACGCTTCAATATGCCCAGATTTTCTGAGCTCCATTTGAGCCGCATAACATATTGCCTCAACTTTGTTTTGCTTGCTTAGGGTAGCAGTTTTTTGGCGCTTACTGTTCTCAGTACACTCTGAAAAGTTTCTCTCTGGGCGTCCAATTTTTGGGGTAACAAATTTTGTGAATGTTATTTTAGTCTGTAGCCAAACTTCGTTTTTTCGACTAAAAGTAGATTCATTTCTAGCTGCCTCTTGCCACTTTTGTTTAAAGTCAAACATAAATTTTGATATTTGTTGTGCAGCGCATTGAAATTGTTCAGAAGGGCAATTTGTTATTTGTTTTATATAATCTTTTAAAAACTGACTTCGCCGATTTGACTTGGAAGAGGGGCATTCTTTTAATTTTTGCCACAGGTCTCTACGGGTGATTTCAATACTTGCGACTAAAAGAAAAAAAAGCATTTAGCGTACTAAACTATTGTGCATAAGACAGCCATGTGTGAGACCTATTAAATTTTAAATTTCCGCTTTACTACAATTCAAAAAGTATTTAAACCGTAATTAAGAGCCAATGTGGAGCCAATGCAAAAAAAGTATTGTAATCACTAAAAATTTAAAACTGAAATCTTAATCAATCTTGACGTTTTGGTAGTTCTAAAAAGGTATTTTCTCAATGCCCTGTCTGACGTTTGTTAGTTGCTTTGGTAACTAGAAGTACGGAACCGATTGAAACGAAATTTGGCACAATTATGTCGAACCAGGAGAAAAACTGTGTAAATTTTTAACTTGATCCCATTATTTCCCTGGAAATTATCTTAGTTTTTCTAAAGAAAATCTGCTGGCTATGTATGGCGAGAGAAGTTTTACACAAATTCATTTGTTCAATTTATATTTATCCTTATTAAAAGTTCTATTATTTTACATATTAGATGAGATATTACTTATTAAAATAAAATAAGTAGTCGCAAAGTTATACCAAAATCACTAATTGGGGACTATTACGCTTTCCCCTATTTGGTCCATCGGACCCCCTGTAGTAGGACACAACATTTTATTTTATGAGTTAAACCGCAAAAAACCGCAGTCTATTTTGGTATCATTATTTAGCTTAAGTTTCAAGGAAAACGAATCAATCAAATATTGGGCTGAATACGGTTGAATACGTAACCGTTTTGAATAGCGAAATAAGGACACTTACGGTTTTCTTTATATTTTTATGAAACTTAACCAAAATTTTGAATATTTACCCTTAATAAAGAGGAAATCCAAATAAAGCTTATATATTTAAAAAGTCTACTTACCACTGTTGTTGTTGGCCATATTAATTTTAGCACAAAGATATTAACAAACTAAAAATTGTTCTTGAAATATTACATAATTTGCGGCGTATAAACTACCAAGCGCACCATATAAAAATTAACGCTGAGTTTGACAAGCTCCATCAATTGTTTTACTGCCGAAAAAATTCCATGGCTTACTTGATCACATAAAGGGATGCATAGGGTTTAATTTGCAATAGTTTTTTGGGCTTAATTATTATATTTAAATTTTGGACTTTTTGGTAATTTTCATGTGTCCAGGCCCCACTGTGCGCCGCTTCGGGTAAAAGGAAAAAAGCAAAGAAAGTTCACAGTAAAATACGAAGAAAATGCATTTTCTAAGTTGGCCTTCTGATTTATTTTGCAAAATCGCATTAATTCGGTTGTTGTTTCATTTGGCCCCCAAAAATAAAAAACAAACATATTTAAAACTTATTTATTCTTTGGTTATGATTTATAGCTAGGTTTATAGACATATTTAAAATTTATTTATTGTTTATTTTTTTTTAATCTGTTTGTTTTTCAATTTCAAATTTTTGAAATCTTAAACATGGCCATTGACCATGAAATAAATATGTCCATATTAAAATATATTCTTTCGTCCTCATCTTTAGGCCAATTGTATTGATTTAAGTTACGCATTAAAAACATTACAACACAAGTTGTCTCATTTATCTCGAGCACTCGTCCAATGTTACATGTGTCATAGATAACTGCATAGCAGTGTTCCATTTTACTTTTAACTTTATTTTCTTTTGAAGCATCAAAATGACTTTCTGTAGCATCTGAGAAGCTTTCTTCCTCAAATTCACTTTCAATAGGAATTTCACTTTCTGTATCTGCTTCACTCTCGGAATTATCTTATTGGAAAACTTCTTTTCTCTTTTTCTTAAATACAGAACTCAACGGTTTTTCAGGTTTTCCCCCCATTGTTTTACTTCTTAATAATCGGTCATTTGATAGGTGGCTTTTTTTCGTTAATAACCACGTTATGGTACTTTTAAACAATAACTTCGTTGTCTTTAACATTTAATTTTAAAAGAGGTGAATCAGTTGTAACAGTCTCTGATTCGTATTTTTTACTGTAATCTTTAATGTTAATGTCTAAGTATTTTTATGTCGCTTTCTATTTCCTGCTCGTCTTGAGATCTTAAAAAGTAAAAGTAAAGTAAAAGTAAAAAAAATCATCCAGATTATATGGTTCTATGCTGATCATTAGACTTTTAATTTCACTTTTAAATATTTTTAAAATATTATTTTGTTTTATATTATCTGGCAGTTTTTTTATATAATTTCAAATTTAAATACATAATGTGGACTCTTTTCGGTAAGTGACAAACGATGATCAGGATAAATTTCATTGTGTGTCCTGGTGTACTGGTGAGTAAATATCTCAAAAAAAGTGTCTATTCTTAAAGAAAAATAATAAGCACTGGTAAATGTACAAACCATACACTGTAAAAATGCCAGAATTTCTAAAAACCGATCTGCAGGATTCATACCCTTAACAACTCTCAACACACGCTTTTGTATCACAAATATTCTTTGAGTTTGGCTCTGTAGTGTAATACTAGGTTCTTCAATTTGAAATTTTAATATCTCGGGAATGGAGATGGATTGTAGGTGGTATTTTTTACTAAATTCTCCAGTAACATGTACCTATCTCTAGCTTTTTGGCATCAGCAATTGCATTTATTTGTGCGTCATCTATAGTACTTCTTAAAACATTTATCATTTCGTGAAATTCTATTTTATTTCTCTCTAGCGTTTTTTTTCTTCTCTAGGAAATATAAATTTGTCCTCTAAAAAATGATTCAGAATTGTTAAATTACTCGTTAAATTATATTATTATGTAAACTCGGCCGTCATGGAAATAGTGTAATAAATATATCGTGCGCATTATAATTTTGTAAATAAAATTAAGAAAAAAAAAACACTGAAAATTCTTACTTAGGTACAGAGTTAGGTATGCATTTTTTATTGTGACAAAGTTGTCCTTAACCGGATATACATATCAGGAAAAAATCCAGTTAACAGACGAATCTTACTATATAACTAGAGTATTAACTATTTTTCGAGTTATATTCATAATAGCCTTATTGTTAAAAAGGTACTTATTTCTACTTTATGGCAAAACAAATCTAGACTGAGAAATTGCTTAGGGGTAAGGGGTTGAATTGTTTTCATTTATTTAAAATAACATTTTGACCAGTAAGTATATTTTCAGTAGTCGTTAGGTCAAAAAACTGCTTTTAATTGAATACTAAGTTAATTATGCAAGATATTATGCATTTTAAAAATATTACTATTTCTCAAGTATTTAGCATTGCTTTTGACTTTGAAACAATTGTATATTGGTGGATGTATAAAAAAAACTTACTTGTATCCCTAATAATATATTGATTGTTTGGCTATGACACAGCCAAGGTAAAAATAATGCTGGACAATCTCTACATTTTTCAATTAATACCAACACCAACAATGAATGTGCATTTAGTTCGATGTAAACATATGTTTGTAGTTTGTAGTATTATCTAATTTTTGGAAAGTGGAAGGTTATTCTGATTTTTAACCCATGCTCTCCATACCCTAAGAAACAGCTCAGAATACCAAATTTAATAAACTCTTTCAATAACAATTAAGCTTTTATCCAGAAATGAGTCCAAAATATATCTAACTATTTTAAGTAACTGTGCAGTCCATTGTGTTACTTCCACATCACCTACACGCTTTACTGTTGTTATATAAAAGATCTACAAACTAATTTTCTTTTGAAATTCTCAATTAAATTATTGATGTACTTGAAATGTGTTGGATTTTAATTAACAGAAGGGAAAATCAGGAAAAAACGGTTTTCAAATTTGGGGATGAATATCTCGAGACCGAAACGTTGCACGATCAAACTGACTTCAGATTCGTGATGAGCATTCCAAAATCTACAAGGTTGCCCAAGATCGGCGAGAGTTTCAGTAACTGGAAAATTGAAAATCTATTTCTATTATGTTCTACGACCCAAAAATCCCCTATTTTTGGGTGGCAACAAAATTCGAAAAACTGTCCACACGCTAATACCAACACTTATACCAACAAAAAATTAATAAATCATTTTTATATTATCAGAAGACAAAAAGCAAAAACCGGAAATAGTACCCTTGTCGTTCAAGAATTTCGATGCGAGACCACTATGGAATTCGAGAAATCCATTTGGATTTCGCATAGGATTTCGGGATTTCGGATGTGATTTCGAGATCTCGAAAGGACTTTGGATAGGATTTCGGTATTTCGAATCGATTTCCGATGGATTTCGCGATTTCGGAAGGATTACGAAACGATTTCGCGGGATTTCTGAAGAAAATATACAGCGATTTCGGGAGTGAGACGCCCCTCGTTACAGGCAGAAGTTTCACTTCAGTAGCGTGTTATATGATATGATTAGATGTAATTTTTTTTTTATTTTGTTGAGTTAATTAGTATTTTCATTTGTAACTAACAACCTCACAAAGTATAAAGGAAATATAACACCTAATTCTTCTTCTAGCTCTCTTTTAAATCAGATCTTAGGGTTTCCGGTATTTCGCTCGGTATTTCGCCTTCGTCTGAATGAGAGAGATAGCAGCGAGGATAGCAGCAACTGAATGAAATGTGAATTTAAATTTTCATTAATATATAGAGTCGTCCTGAAGGTGGTCCATTAAAAGGATATAAAGGATAGATTTGCCAGCACCATTTTTACATAGTAACAAATGTATATGAATAAATAAAATAGTATTTATACCTAAGGGGTAAGCTAAAGTCTGGTCCAGGATAATATTTCCCAAACTAGGTACTTGTTGAAATTTAGCAAAATTTGTACAATAATCTTTTATCTAAGTACCTATTCATTAGTCATTAAATTTAGTTTGGGTTAGTTTGATACTCACGCTCGTCAAGATATTTTCAAAAACAAAATGTTGTTCTGTTTGTGATTTCTGATGGTATTTTCCTGGATATTTTCAACACAATTTCATCTTTTATGTCCTGTAAATGTGTTTACTTACCTAAAAAAAAACATAATTACAAATAAATTGAGAAATAAACTTTCAGACTTAAAAATTATGTTACAGTCCTTGGTATAATTAAACCCATCTTAAGAAAGACTTTAGGTGGTATAGAATAACACCAAACTAACCCAAATAATACACTGAGTTTCTAGTTAAGGAACTCAATCCCACATGTCTCATAATTCTGGATGTATACATATATATCGAGATTGTGTACCTATATGGTAAGAATATTCAAGTATTTAAAAAATGGTTATGCAATGACAATCTGCCTGCACTTTACAGATTACCTTAACTCAGCAATGTATCTTTTCCAGGAAGTAGCTGTTAAACTTGAATCAATCAGAGCGAGACATCCGCAACTTCTCTATGAAAGCAAATTATATAGAATACTTCATGGAGGCATCGGAATTCCGCATATCAGGTATGTTGTAATTGTGATGGATGAGGTATGTTCCTTGAAGTAAATGTTTCGCGTATTTATTTTGGCACACCATGTTACTTCCCACAAACGTCCACACATTTAATGTTCTAAATTATGTATTATGTTATAAACAATGTCAGATGTTTTAATGTGTCTATAAAATATGGTGTTCTTACTGGTTATAAAATGATAGAAATGTAATTATTTGTTTTGAAAGGTGATAAGTAAACAATAAAATGAATTTATTGGAACGTAAAAAAAATATTGTTCACTTAATGTTTAAAAGATTGTCGATTGATTACCCATTTATTAAAAATGTGTGATTGTTTTATATGCAGAACCATTTATTTAACACTTTTGAATTACAACTTGGATTTTGCGAGTTATTGATTGTATATCTAAAATATTCTGTAGATGACGCGGTGTATGGTCAACTCCTTAAATTCTAAAGCCGAAGCTCCGCTATGTATAGTTATCACCAGTGGTGCAAGAAGTTTGCCACCTTTTATTTGCATACTATCGTTTCCCTAACCATATTAGAACATAATTATTGTGGTAGTACGCGTCCTGATTTTTTTAAGGGAAAAACTGTTTTGTTTGTAATTAATTAGAGCTCCTAATTTGAAACAATTTTATAATCGTTATTTTCTTTCGTGTTAGCACCAATTTACAAGCAGTTTTTTTTTTATCTTAAATGAAACAGTTTGAGTTAGTTTTGTTAATTTATTTGAAAAATCACCAGTGTTCCATTGAGGTTCCAATCAAGTATTTAATAATTTAACACTTTGCCTCGCATTTTGCCTACATATTCTATTACTATTGGATAAAGCTTATAATTTACATATAAAACTTTTTTAGTTAGAGGTTCTTGGTATAGTCGGTTTTTTATTCAACCATGCTAATAATATGATATAAATGAACTTTGCAGTATCTTACAGATGGGGTATATTCCACCGATTAGGTGTAAATAATACTACATTTTTTTTTCTAGATCCTATGAACAAAGTTTTTAAAAAATGTTAGCCATTATTAATGTAGTCTTCTTAGTGTAGGAAATGAAGCTCGTTTTTCTTGTATCGTCTCAAAATCTGAATAATACAAAATCTGATTAGGTTTAGAATTTAGTCAGTATAATCAAATGCAATAAAGGCCTTATTGGATTAATAGGGTGTGTATAAACAATACCTATTATATAATAAGATGAAAGAAGTTAAGTAAGTAACATATTTTTCAGTCAAATGATGACTGTAGGTTCGCGCGTGAGCCATTTTCCCAAAGTTATTCTGAACCTGAAAACATGCATTTTTGGTTCTCTGGTCTAACTTGTGACACCTGGGATACATGTACGGCATTATTACAATCACTTAACTCACCAAATTTATTTACCGAAAACAATGTTGGGCAAAATTTGATAAATAGCTAGCATAAAATTTCAAATAGAACTGGTACTAAACTGGAGAGGTGATGTGTTACTATTTCAATAGAATTTAAATTACCTTGTTGGAATGGATCCAACCAAAAAGTCTTAATTAATTTTTATTTTATTTTCTTGGTAAGTAATTTATAAAAAAAATGCTTTTACATAGAAATCAAGTTTTCTTTTATACATTTCACTTGCAGCATGAAAAATAAAAAAAAACTGTTTTCAAGGACTTTTTAAAATTTTGGTCAAAAAGTTTTCCTGTCCATAGATCAGGAGGAGTAGAATCAATGATACAACAGTTCATATTTAGCTTTACTTCTAAAAATTGAATTTTGAACAATTTTAACAACTTGACAGATGTTAATTAAGCAAATACTCTATTACTTATCACGGAGAACTGCCCACTCAAGACTGAAAAGGACAACAGAGGAAGGAACCTCTTGGTGGAACAACTCCTTAGATAAACAAAGAAAAGCAGTTTGTTCAATTGACCCGAAGAGAACTGCATATGGGATCAGTACAGAATTTCTCTAACGAACTACGACAAAGCCATTAGGGACGCTAAAAGGAGTCAAGTCGGCCCAAAACTGGCGACTGGATTGTGCCTCCCCAGACACATCGTTAATGCATCAGTGATTAAAAGTGCTATTCAATGTTTCAGACTTTTAAATCACTTGATGGCATGTTTCCAGCACTGCTGCAAAACGGTCTGAAGGTAATAACACCGTTCTTAATTAGGGTTTTTAGAGCCCGCCTAGCGTGTAATTATAAACCTAGTAGTTGGACTAATCAGGGTGGTTTACATCACACCTAGCTCAAGTTTGCCCTTTTTCTTGTTGGAATTCATGGAAAAGATACTGGACGAGTACATTAGGTCAAGTGCACTTAGCTAGCATACATTAAATGCTCACCAGTATGAGTATCAGACCGGATCATTAGGTAATAACAGTATAGCGATGGGGGTTTTCTTAGACATTGAGGGAGCATTCAATAATGCACTACCACTTATACACATCATGCTGTCGCCCCTTCTGTATGCATGCTCTCGGCGGTCCTCTCGCTGTGGAATGTGGACGGGCAGGCATACACAGGTGATCTGGCAATACCTATAACAACCAACTCGCAAAGAACCATCTTAGAAGACCTTCAAGATGTGTTAACTGTGATCTATTCTGTGAAAGGGAACAGCGCTCTGAGAACCCACACAAAACAATAATAGTGTAATTCACAAGGGAGAGAAGGATGGAAAAATTAAGACCACATTCACTCAAAGGAGAAACCATTCCATTTGCAAATACTTCGAATTATCTGGGAATTACTCTTGATAAAAGTTTTAACTGGAATATGCATCTGGATAAAAAAAAGTTGCAAAAGCGAAATTGCCACTTTGGACTTGCATAATATGCATTTGCGGCAAAACATGAGGCTTAGGTCCCAAACAAGTGCACGTGCTATATATTGCGGTCATAAGATCGATGATAACATATGAAGCAGTAGCTTGATACTCTTAAGAGTTTACAGAACTCCACGAGCATCAAGCTATCCAGCTTGCAAAGACAAGTGTGTTTGGCAATTAGCTCAGCTTTTGGCACTAAACCCACGACAGCTTACGAGTGTCTCCTCAATTTGGACGGATATCTGGACATACAGGCTATGAAGGCAACCAAAAAGCTGATGCCCTTGCAAAGCAGGCAGCCGCAATAGCCTTCATAGACCAAAACCAGTACTGAGAATAGCTTACAACAACTCAAGATGCTTTCTCCAAGTGGACAGAATAACAATTTGCAGACAAACTGAGAGAGTTGCAGTGGACCTGCCAACAGGAATGAGAACTACTTCAACTTGGCTGACTGTGGGTAAAAGCTGCAATTGGCGTGTACATTGGCTAATGCCTGCTAAGAAGTCACATGAACAAAATAGAGCTGATCGAAGAAACGAAATGCCATTTGTGCTTGGAGAACGAAGAAGCAATTATACATGTTTTAGGCTCTTGTGCAGCAACGGAAAGAACCAGAACCGTGTTTGGAACCTCTCAAATAACTCACCAAATAACGCTTATGAATTTGAAACCTATCCACCCCAGGAAGCTAGTCTAGCTTTTGGACTAGTAGTCCAATAATCGCAGCGGAGAGCAGGGCCCCTTTGGGTCCACTCACATGTACGATATATGAATGCTACTAGTACTAGTAAATTGAATCTGTTTTCATTTATCCACTAAGTATTAAATTTTAATGAAAGACTAGATTAAAGCTTATAGTTTACCTCACAAATATGTCAAATCAGAACTCTACAACTAATTCTAGACAAGAAATAAATCAACGGTAAATTCGTTGTATTTCAATTATTCCACATTTTACTGAACGATATTAAAAATAAATCCGTACTACTGTACCATTGATTCTTAAATCCAAAAATAAATCAAGGGCAATGAAGCGTGACCCTGCTTTTTCGAATCGCTAGTCATACAGGTACAGGAGTATATACAAAGTTTGATATATTTTAAAGTGTAATCGGAAGCGTTTGCTTTATGTTTCACCGTAAGATTGTCGCGTTCAAGGGCGTCTCGGGGGAATCTGGTGCTCTGACGAAACATTTTTGCCACCCGTTTGCAAAATCACAAGAAATTTTACGGTTTTTAAGAATAAAAAGTATCAATTCAAGATAAATTATTGTGTTAAATTTTATAGTTATTACAGTTCGTCTCGAAAAGAGATATTGTAAGTAAAGTGGTCAGAAAAGCCCCTTATAACGTAACTGCTCCAGTGCCGTGCCGTGGCGTGGGTAGGTACCTACATGAGAACACCAATTATTTATTCTAATCTACAATAATTGCATTAATTTAAACAAGTATATGTTAGATTACTTCCAATAAGAACATTTCACTGTTATTACATTGAATGTTTATGATCGCGTTTATGATGCTCGATACCCTAACAATAAATGTTTTCCCTAAAATTAAGAATACAGTTATATTTTGACGTC
>JAEQML010060339.1:0-27300 GCA_016904865.1 Pissodes strobi | reverse complement strand
TATGCCCTTCGGACTATGCCCCGAATATGCCCCCGCTACTTTTGAGCATCTTATGGAAGTTGTTCAACGAGGCCTCACTTGGAAGACATGCCTGGTCTATCTTGACTATATAATGGTAATGGGAAAAACTTTCGAAGAGCACCTAGAAAACCTGTATGAAGATTTTACTAGGATCAAGAATGCTCAGCTCTTACTGAATCCAAAGAAATGTTTTCTTTTTTAACAAAAAGTTGAATTTCTCGGGCATGTCGTGTCATCAGAGGGAATCCAAACTGATTAACGAAAGAATATAGCAATCAAAGACTGGCCTCGTCCTCGCGACAAACACGAACTACGGCGCTTCCTTAGATTATGTACTTATTATAGAAGATTTGTCGAAGGATTTGCAAATATAGCTGCACTATAGAACGAGCAAATTATAACTGGAATCATTACTGTGATTCTGCGTTCAGGAAATTAAAAGCGGCTCTATGTGCTAGTCCAATAGTGCGATATCCGGAACAAAAGGGTAAATTTGTATTGGACACAGACGCAAGAAACACCGGCATCGGAGCAGTTTTATCGCAAGTACAAGCAGGAGAAGAACGAGTTATCGAATACCACAGTCGAACACTTCCGAAACCTGAACGTAACTACTGTGTAACCCGAAAAGAGCTTTTGGCAATAGTACGGTCTGTTGAGCATTTCCATCAATATCTGTATGGGCAAGAATTTCTGATAAGGACTGATCATGCAGCACTTAAATGACTTTTGGATATGAAACAGCCTCAAGGACAGGTAGCCAGATGGCTTGAAAAGTTACAACAATATAACTTTAAGGTTAAGCACAGGGCAGGGAGATTGCATAATAATGCAGATGCTTTATCCAGAAGGCCATGCGAGGATAATTGTAAGCATTACCAAAGAATAGATCAACGAGAAGGAATTACTCCCATTAGGCAAATAAAATTTGAGGTTGATCAGCAGTGGACCACAGAGCAACTTAAAAAGGATCGGCTTGAGAATAGTGAAATAGCACTATTGCTAAAAGCTAAAGAAGAACATCAACCAAGACCAAGCTGGAGAGAGGTATCAACGAGGGGTAAACCGCAGACCAAAATTTGTACACTAGAATTCCACTAGTCTTAATAATTCCACGGAATTTCATGTAATTCCACGTAATTCTACGCAATTAATTCCATGGAATTCCACGGAATTCTATTGGCACAGATACGAGTTTTGCATTTATTCAAAAGGGTTTATTAGAAATACATTACTGTTTTTAAGCGCCAGGAGTTTTTATTGCATTTATACTTAACATATTAAGAAAAATATAAATGGTTGGAAGTAATTCAAATGGCGAGGCATAAATAATTTACATAAAGACAAACGACTAATTAAAGAAATTCTTATATGAACTAGAGTGCAGCGCTACAAAAACTTCAATTAAACTTACAAAAAAAAAACAGAAGAAGGTTATACAAATAATATGTAGTAGCAACAAATATCAACACTGATGTTAAACTAAATAGAAAATTGAGTAGGAAATATACATGATTTTTAAAATAAAGTCTCAGATAAAATCGACATTACTACTGCTAGCTTTTTCATTATTGCATAGGTGAAATAGGAATATATTTATTGGCCTATATATAATATGGACTTGTGGGAAAATATCCAAGTCAGGTATTTTAGCCCAGTAAAATTCATTTAGGTTTTGCCACAAAAAAATTATTAACATATGAATCATTATTTTTTACCTTAATAACCCTCCCAAGAAACCATTTTTCATCGTAAAATACAGCATAGTATCTTTCAACTTCTATAGTTATATAAGAATAGTTTTCTCTCATTTCGCCTGGATCTGAGTCTGGCTCGGACGAGGTATTCGAAGAATCAGCCAGTTCAGAGCTTCGCCTACTCTTTGGTGAAGACGAGTCATTGAAAATGTGTTCTTTTGTCTTTAGGTTGTGCTATAGGTGCTGACCCTTTTTAGTTCATTCAAAATAGGTTTTTCTATGACTAACTCCAACGTATGTGCTGTTACTGTGACACAGCTAGAAAATATCGTTCCTCTATAATTTGCCATAGAATAGAAAGTGAACTTTTGTACCTTTGCAGGAGCAAAGGAGCCATTCTCTAAAAAATTGTACCATGTACAATGGCATACCAATCCTCTTTTTATCTGTTTGTATTTATATATGTCGAAGCCGGATCTAGCGAATATTGTGGTGCCTTTTCTTTGCCTGTAAGTGACCAAACGAAAGAATTCAACCAATCATAATCACGGAAAAGTCTTTAACTTTTATTGTAGGCATACTTTTATCTGTATGAAAACCGCCCCAATCTCCAATTGACGCAAAGCCTCGAAATTCCACGACTTTTTCACTTCCACTCACCCGAGCACTCACCTCAGACAACGATAATGCAGCAGATTTCTGCCCAGAATTTGACTGGTTTTGCACAACAAAACGCTTCAGGTGATCACTTGACACTCGTTATTTTTTTTTGCCAGAAGCCAACACAGAGTGAACTGATTTATTACGGCAGTTTTTCCATCTAAATTTATTTCAGTGAGACTGTTTGGCGAAATATTTTCTGCTTTTTTCGGGAACTGTTTATTATTTAACTTATTTTTCATTGATTTTATTTCACTGAATTTAATATAATATGTTGATTTTCGTAGGATGATGTTGACTTGGGATCTTCTTTATCAACAGTTTTCCCCGAGGTTTTCCCTGAAACGCTTAGCTGTCTCTCTTCTCCACCTACAGTAACTGCATCTTTAATTTCCAAATTACTATACTGTTCAATGGATTCTTCATTAGATTGAGTAATCTCAAGATTACTAATTTTTGATAATTTTTAATGAAGGGTGGTCAATTACCATGCCAAGAGCATTACATTCGGAAATAGAATTTGCTTTTTCATCCGTTTCACTTACTTTTTCATCTGTAACCCCTATAACATCATCAATGTTACCTACTTTAATTATGGTTTTTAACAAATGCTTGTTTTTTTTTGACGCGGAAACGTAAATTCGTCTTCTAAATCATTAAGCAGTTCATTTATAATTGTTATTCTTCCAATTCTGCCAATAATTTCTTTTATGCTAAAGCGAGTGCTAAAGTTTACCATAGTAGAGAAAATTTTCTCACACATTTGACTGCTAAATATTCAAATATAAAACATACTACTAGAAAAGTCAGGATTATCGCGAAATATTTGGATGAGCTTAATTAAATTATGTGTATTCAATGCAATGCTTGTATAGCAATTAGATGTGATAAAGTTGTTAGTAACTGTATAATTTGGATGGGCAAAAATACATGCCTTCCATATCCTAAGCAAAAATACTAAATCTGATGTATTCTTTCGTTTAAAGGCAATGCTTTCTCATCCAAAGATATAACAGGGTATTGCATCGTTTTAAGGTATGCAACTGTACCTTGAGACTCTGGATTTTGTTTGAGTAAATTTAGATTTTTTTGAGAACAAATATTTTCAGCTGCTTGGTAATTCCGAGGGTAATTCCTCTTCTTATTTTCTGGTTGGAGGTCAGAAGGTGTAAGTAAATGTCTTTCGAATTCAGTTATTAATATGTGAAGGTGAGCACCGGAAACACAGTGATTTCTCATGGGCAAAATGACTGACGGTTTAAGTAGCCTGGTACCCAACTTGGTGCCTATGTGTACCGAGTCCTGTATATAGCATGGTAATTCCGCGTTGGTATTGCCCATTTGAAATCAGTTTCAGTTGCAAAATCTGAAATTTACTAGAGGAATTAATCGAACCAACGATGTGCCTTATCGAATTTGAAGCGATTCCACGCCTTATTTTAGAGGAACTGATCTTTATCAAGTCCTTGTTGATTTGGATCTGGCAGCGATGCAAACACCTATCTAGAATCGCGTTGATAAAGAATCCCACGTAATTCCACTGGAATTCTAGGTAATTCCACTGGAATTCCTCGGAATGCCACGTACTTCCACGTAATTCCACGTAATTTCATGGAATTCCACAATCTTGTATACCATAATTCCACAGCGGTTTACCCTCGGGTTTACCCTCGGGTTTACCCCTCGGATATCAACTAAAGGATTTTCTTTTAAAACTTTGTGCGTGCAGTGGGACTACCTGGTGGTGGAAAATGGACCTCTTAAACGAGCCTGGGAGAGCGCCGATGGAAAAATAGTGAAGACACCGTTAGTGGTACCAAGAAGGAAGATATCGGAAGTTCTGGAAGAAGTTCATAATGGAAAGTCTGGTGCTAATCTCGGAGTGAACAAAACGATTGACAAGATCCGCGACAGATTTTACTGGGTCAACTACTGCCAGGATGTAAAATCGTGGTGTCGGCAGTGCTCAACCTGTGCCGCAAGTCAAGGACCCAAAACAAGATCTAGGGGGAAAATGAAACAGTGTAATGTGGGCCTACCGTTTAAACGTATCGCCATTGACGTAGAAGGCCCTTTTCCAGAAACAAATAATGGTCACAAGTACATTTTAGTTGCAATTGACTAATTCAGTAAATGGCCTGAAGTATTTGAGATCCCCAATCAAGAAGCTGTTACCATAGCAGAGGTTCTCGTGAATAACCTGTTCAGCAGATTTGGTGTTCCGTTAGAGCTGCACTCAGATCAAGGACGTAACTTCGAATCTAAGGTTTTCCAGAAAGTCTGTGATTTACTCAACATCCATAAAACACGGACTACAGCCTTACATCCACAATCAGACAGCATGGTTGAGAGGTTTAACCTCGGGTTTAACAAAACCATTGAAGACCATTTGTCAAAGGTCGTAGATGAACATCAGAAGGGGGAGATTGGGACCAACACATACCACTATTTTTGATGGCCTATAGATCAGCAGTCCAAGGAACCACAGGACTAACACCAGCCATGGTTTTATTTGGAACTCCGTTTACCCTGTGACCTATTATTCGGAACGCCAGACAACCAGGATATGGAAATTCACGACTACGCGGACTCTCTTAAGGAAAAAATACTATATATCCATGAATTAGTCAGAGAAAACACGAAGAAAGCCAGTGACCGAATGAAGACACGATATGATCTCAAAGCTAATTCCGAGGGGCGGCTCACTCCCGAAATCGCTGTACATTTTCTTCCGAAATCCCGAGAAATCCTTTTGAACTTGTTTCGAAATTCTTCCTAAATCACGAAATCCTATCCGAAATCCTTTCGAAATCCCGAAATCACATCCGAAAGAAATCCCGAAATCCTATTCGAAATCCAAATTGATTTTTCGAAATCCTTAGTGGTATCGTGTTGAAATTTTTGTAACAACATGAGCACTATTGGCGGTTTTTCCTTTTTTTCGTCTGATAATATAAAAATTATTTCTTAAATGTGTGGACTGTTCTTTTGGAGTTTTTTGCCTACCCCCTATTTTTGGGTCGTAGAACACGAATCCCAATGTTTTATTGTCAGTTTTCTGGAAAAATCTCGGGAAAAATAGATTTCCAATTTTCCATTTACCGAAACTAAAGCCGCTCTTGACGAAATTTGGCCTCATGGTAGATTTTCGAATGCTCATCACGAATCTGAAGTGAATTCGATAGGGCAACGTTTCGTTCTCGAGATATTCATCCTCAAATTTGAAAACCATGACCAAACGGTTTTAAACTTTAAGGATGAATATCTCAAGAACGAAACGTCGTCCAGTCGAATTGACTTCAGATTTGTGATGAGCGTTCCAAAGTCTACCAGTATATCACATTAATCATGAAAATATGGTTTTGAACTCGGTTTTGAACTCTGAAGATAAATACCTTGAAAACGAAACGTCGCCCCATTGATGAGCATCCCAAAATCTACCATGGTGCCAGTTCGGCGAGATCGGCGATAGTTTCAATAACTGGAAAATTGAAAAATCTATTCTTCCTGAAATCGATCCAAAATCCTTTCGAAAACGCTTAAAAATTGTCGAAATCTCTGCGATATCCGAAATCGATGTGCAAATTTTGGCGAGTGAGCCGCCCCTCGGCTAATTCTATGGGATTTCAGATGAACGATAAAGTCTGGTTATATAATCCACAAAGGAAGAAACAAGGGAAGAAAGGAAGATCTTCCAAGCTAACGCCAGTTTGGGAAGGGCCCTATACAGTCATCGAAAGAATTAATGACGTAGTGTATAGAATTCAGCGTAGCCCCAGAAGCAAACTGAAAGTTGTCGACCTCGATAGGCTGAAAGCATATCATCTTTTGACTTTGGGAAAACAAAATAAATTTACTTATTCAAATATTTATCGCTGGACTTTTTTATCCATTATGTATTTCAAATAATGAAATACCTAATTTTAATCAAAATTTAACTAAAAATACAGTTTCGATACCATACATTTTTGTTCTCTCTAATTACTCTTTAATTTGGACTACTGTAAAAATGTAAATCTGGGGTCAGAAATGAATATGAATCTGAATCTGAAGCTAACTTCAGCGGCATAGCATATGTGGCAAAGGTGAGGGCAGAAAACTTTTCCCCTACTTTAATTGCAAGTGTCACAAATTTAATTAAAACTGTCATAAAGCATATACATACCGGCCAACAGCTGGAAAATATCAGTAAAGCATATTTTAAAAGTCGAAGATTCATATATTAAGTATATTCCGAGTTATATTCATATACAAAATAATTTATAACATTGTTATTAACCCAAGTATTAACCTAATTGACGACTCTGACAATGAAACAAAATTAGGGGTAGATTTAACGCAATTTTTAGCATGGGGAATTTACATTGTTCTTTTACCTGTTTGTATTCCTTTAATCGAAAACACACTACAACCCTATATGTTGCCATCAAGTCTAATAGGCTTATTCCCTTCTAGCAGCTTGATGACTTCATTTACTGCTACTCTTCTATATTAGTGACTCTCAACACTATTTTTGCTTTCCACTCATTTTTTTCACCTGGAGAATACCCAGAATTCTAGACAGAACTACAACACATTGATAACCCACTAGCAACACCTCGTTATATCCCTAAATTCTTGCACTATTACTTAACATCTGCCTATAAATCGGCGTATATGGATTTCTTTACCGAGGTCTTATACAAGATCAAACATATTTTGGATTTTCATATAAACTTATTTCTACATTACTTATTTAAGCAACTGATATCAGCAACATTTATTTTGATTTATTATTCTATTAAGCAATAAAGAGGGCAAGCGCGCGTTAGTGCGCTTGTACTATTTTGTTACAGATAGTTTTTATTATGGGTTTGGTTGGGTTTGTCTCGTAAATATCTGCCCGCGACCAAAGAAATTTTACATTTCTGAATCATTCTGCATATGTTAGTTATGAAGTTTCTTCTGCTGTCTCTTTTTGATATAATTCGCGGTTCGCATTCGCAACACACTGAACGCTCATATCTACGATCAAATTTATAAAAATATTATAAAGAATATTGGCGTGGAGAATTTCATAATCATATAATTAAAGTGGCGAGCTTTGGATACAAAATATCTACACCTACCCATGTCATTTTCAACGTCCATAATTCCATTGCTCCTCGTCGGCGCGGAATGCAAAGTCAGCGACGATAGGTCGAGACCCGGCGACACAACTCGCTCGTAATGATAGGGATTGACACAAACAAGATCGCATTTCAAATCGAACGCGTACGTACATAATTTCAAATGCTTTAATTCGTTTTTGTGCAGGTCAGGCCATCTCCAAATCCGCGCGTAGATCACGTGGGGAAATCCTTTCCGAGCCGCCACCTGTAGCCGACCGTCCAAAGTTCGCTGTATTGTGACGCACTTACTTGGCTGGGCGCCTCCCGTCGTTATGGCAACGATAAGCGAATCCAATTCATCGCGTTTCTCTTTTAGTTTTTTCACAAGAGATTCGATTGCTCTCCGTGCAAAACCTTCACTTTCACCTCCCTGTCGATGACACATTAACGTATGCACTATATTTTGACAGGCGTCCGCGGACGAAGGGATATTCTGGCCGACATTAGTCATTATATCGAACTGCGAAGAAGTAAGGTTAAGTTTACACGCCGGCTTTGTAGCCGAAACTAACCACAGACACTGTGAAACGAGAGGCATACAGACCGAGTTTGCCTGCCTGCTTGCTTGAAACGCCGGAACTTGACTTCTCGACGCGTTTTAAAATTAGCCTGCTTCAATCGGGTACCCGAGAGAGAACATGAACCGAATGGTTTAGTAAATATGCAGTTCTAAACTGTCAAATAGGGTTCGGAAAAGCAGGTTTGTATTGGCGCCATTTACCAACGATTATCTGCAAGAAACCATGGGCGGACGGTTCGGGATTTTGGGTAAGTTATTCCCATGTAATATGAAGATTTGAAAACAAATTTGGCGGCGCAAATCCTCACTTGGTAATGTATGAAACAATTGATTCATATAGGGTTAACGCACCAGTAAGTGAACACGTGTAATAATTTTACAAACTGATTGAGAATGTGTTTTTCTTGAGTTTGAAATAATGTGGTTTTATTATTGTTGCTGTTAAGTGAAGCGGAGTTGTATGGATACTTTTAAATGGTGCTTAATGCTAAAATAGTATATTTTTGGCACATGCTCATTTACTGGAACCCCAAATAATTAAGAAACCAGTGATTTTCTTTATTCGCTTGGTTTTAAGCTTAAGAAGAGCCAAAATAATGACTTAAAGCAAAAAACAAAATATAAAATGGAGAAAGGCAATTGACTAAAAATGACACTGAAGATAAAATGATTAAAAACGAAAAAGAATGTTCTAATATTGAGGACAACAAAATAAAGAATAAGGAAAAACTAGAACTAAGTATCAAAATACTTAACAGGAAACGAAATATTAATTTAAGTTCAAACAAATGTGATATAAACGACTACGGTAATAACAAATCTCAGGAAGAAATAAACAGTGGTATTAAAAATAAATGACGCTAAAGATAAGATAGACTTAAGTAGCGAAATAATTATTATTAATAGCGAATATAATTCAAGTACAAATTTATGTGATATAAACCATAAAAAGGTGAGACTGCCATTAATGATAAGTATAATAATTTAAAAAGTGATGAAATAATTGATCTGTATAAATTAGAAATAGCTTTTGCAACCAACAATAGAGTAGTAACTACCAAAGCAGATCAGTCAATCCGTCAAACTAATGAGCGTAATATGACGCAAAAAAAATTATATATTATCGGGTATTATAATACTCAAAAAAGATAACTGGACAATATGGAAAGAACATCTATATTGGACTAAAATTGAACAAACTAAAAAAAACGGAAACAAAAAAAAATACCTTGTGCCGTTAGTTCAAAACAATGGAAACAATACTATGACAGAAAAGAAAACGTTAAGAATAAAAAATCAGCCAATATTGAAATTAAAAAGTTAGAAAGAAAGGAAAAGGCAGAGGAATTGCTGCAAAAGAAATCAAATAAAACGGGTAAAAACTCGGGTAAAATGGAGATAAAAATAAGAAAAGAAGTGGACCGACAAGAAAGAAAAGTAAGTTGCAATACTAAAAATATAATCAGATGAATTGCAAATGAAAAAAGAATTTATGCAGAACCGGAGAACGAATTGATATACCTATTAAGATTGTGGAAACAAAAAATAGCTCCAATGTAGATGAGTTTCTTTCTGTAGATTTTGTCATAGTTATGTAAGTATAAAATTGAAACAGATCACAATATCTAACTATATAACTCTATTTTTACAGGTATGATGAGGATGGAACATTTTATCCAGGATAGATCAAAAATATTAGTGATAAACAAAACGTAAAAGTTGTGGAAATGACGAAATAGAGAGGACAAAACATGGTACCAAAAAAATAATATATTGGAAAAGATACCTGCACCCAAAGCAGAAATATTTAAAGGATTTTGCAAAGTATTTGCTCGATTAAATTAGGTTTTAATTTTGTTAATAGAGAAAATTTAATAAATCTATTATGTTCATTTACTGGATTGGTATAGTTCATTAACTAACATTGTGTGTGGAGCAGAGATTTTTTCAAACATATTAATTCCGATTGGTTTACTTGTATATTTGCTTTTCGCGTATTTTAGAAAAAGCCGCCGATACCGGACGAAGAGCCATGTATTTTTTAGTCAATTGACAAAGCTGCTTCATGCGACAGGCATCACCGAAAGTAATCACGGTGCGAACTTCATTGATTAGAGATTATGTAGATACTTATTAAAAGCGCCTTCTTACATTTTCTCTCAAAAGTCCATTTTTCTGATATTTTTGCACAGAAACATTTAGATGGCTCTCCTAGATATTTCCTATCCAGTGTTGTCAATTCAGCTCTAACACGTTTGAAAATGGCCCCGTTTTCAATAGTATACAAGTAAAAAAGTATAAGTACTCATCATTTTCCTATTCTCGTCAATTTCAATAGGGTTCAAAGGATCGTCAAAGAGGTTTCATCCAAATTAATCAATTTCCTCGTCAGTTGTCGTCTAGGCTATTCCTTACCTATCTCCATGACCAACCCTCCAGTGTGTGTTTTGAAGGGTACACCAACACTAGTATCAGATTAGCTCTAGCTTCAGAGGGACCTCCTAGTGCCGTGGACTCCTTGCGTAAGTTGTCTTATCGCTTTCACGACGCCTACGGTATTGGATCAGCGGAGGTTGAAGCGGATCTCTTTGTCTTCAGGTTCAGTAAGGGAAAGTTGTAGCAATTATTTTGTCAAAACTTATACTACAGTGACTAGATTTAATAGAAGTAATTTATCTCATGGAGGTACTATGATACTGTCTACTAACAACAACTTTTCGGCAGTAACTAAGTTCGATAATTAATTGTCTGAGAAAGTATTTGAATTTTCCATCGTCTATCATAATGCTTATGACCTCTATATTGTTTGTATTTACAGAACACCTGACGCTGACATGCATATATTCAGTCAAAGATTACTGAGCTTGCCCTGCCTTTAATATTGACATTTCCAGTGTGTGTGTGTGCTGCTCAGGAATCTCTTCAGTCCATTTTCGACTCTGTTGGTATAATCATGCATATTAACTCACCAACTAAACAGAATAACTAAAACTAGTTCTAGTACTATAGACTATGTCGTGTCATCTTTTGATCCGGAATTCGTTGACTGTGCTGTCTTTAACTCGGGTTTCTCTGATCATGAGGCAGTATTAACAGAATTTTCGGTAAAATCCAAATGCAAAAATGCTTCACGCAAATTATGCCGTATTTTTTCGGGCAAAGATTTTCTAAATTTCAATCACCTTTGTCTAACAACTGACTGGATTGTCCTCTCTGATGCTGTCGATACCGAATTTCCTAAATTTATAAAAACTTTATCTACTCTGGCGTTCAAATCCTTTCCTCTTAGGCTTATCAAAATTAGACAGCATAAACCCTGGTCAACTAAAGGCTTACACACATCTACAAAGAACATTATCTCACCTAAAAAATACGTGAAACTTTACAGAAAAGTCTATCATAAGACTATAAAAGCTGCCAAGGACATTTTTATTATAATGAGAGGCTGGCTAAATCCGGTAACGTTGCTAAAGAATTATGGTCTATTGTAAATGACTTGAGGAATATATTTCTTTTTCTTTTATTTCTTTATTTCTTCGTCTAGCAAAATCGCTAATTCATTTGAGAACCTAAACAATTACTTTGTAAATTTGGCTAAAGATTTAATGAGCACCATAACTCCTCCTCATGATCCACTTTCATCATTCTCTAATGCTAATGTGAATTTACACAGTTTCTTCTTTACGCCTGTAGCATTTGATGAGCTTCGCAGTACAATTAAAGATATTTAAAAATAAAATCCTCATCTGGGACTGATCGGGTTACTCTGAAAATGTTCTCACACCTGTCGAAATGCACATTAAAAGGTCATTCCAAAATGGGGTTTTTCCAAACTGTCTTAAGACGCCAATAATTATTCCTGTGGATAAAGGACAGATAAAGACCAAGCTTCGACCAATCGCCCAATTGTACTTCTTCCCACATTATCAAAGATCATTGAAAGATTGGTAAAAAAGGCTTCAATCTTTTCTCTCTAAATTAATATAAAATACTTACTACCCATCAATTTGAATTTTTAAGTAACAAACGCACAAATGATGCTATGTTTTCCCTCTTTAATTTTATATACTCCCATCTGAACAACCATCATGCTACAGCAACAATTTTCTGTGATTTCTCTAAAGCTTTTAATTGTGTAAATCATTATATCTTAGTTAACAAATTGCAGTACTACGGATTCAGAGGTGTGTCCCTCAAATGGTTTAAGTCGTATCTTAATAACAGAAGTCAGCTTGTGAGGGTTGATACGTCGATGTCTTCTTGCAAGCCAATATATTGTGGAGTACCCCCCGGGTTCAGTACTAGGCCCTATTTTGTTTCTGCTGTTTATTAACCACATTGCTTGTCTGGACATTGGCGGTAAAGTCTGTCTCTTTGCGGACGATTCTAATTTCACTTGGAGCAACCCGGATATTACGGCGCTTCACAGAACTGTATCTAGTGACTTAATCACCATTAAATCATGCTGCGATTCTAATCTCTTGTGCCTCAACGATTCTAAAACAAGAGTTTTGTCATATAAAAGTACGTTGCAATCTTTTGTACTTAATAACCCCACCATTGACGTCGTTGAATCTGTGAAATTCTTGGGGCTTGCCTTGGACAACCATTTAAAGTGGGACTTTCACATCGATGCCTTATTAAAAAAATCAAGGTCTGCCTGTTTTGCGCTAAGAATGGTTTCCAGGGAGCTTAACTTGTCAACTGCTAGAACAGTCTATTATGCGCTTTTTGAGTCGCACCTCCGATACGCCCTTCCATTCTGCGGTACGTGTTGTGCGACTCAATTTGAGCGTACTTTCAAACCACAAAAGAGAACTGTTCGATACCCATTGCGACTAAACAGTAAAACTCACTGTCAAGATTTCTTTAAAAGATTTAAAATTTTAACTCTTCCTTCCTTATTCATATTTGAATCCGTTTGCTTAATCCGCAAGCACGTATCTACTATTCCAGAAAGGCCATCTCACAACTATCTACTTAGGAATACGAAGCATGATGTTTATCTGCCAACCCCACGCTCAGAGTTATGAGCTAGTTAAAAGCTGTATACTATACAATGCAAAAAATGCACAATTATCTGCCTTTTGAAATGAAGTCAATAACATCTTTTCCCGCTTTTCGCAGAGCTTTGAGATCATACTTACTGGAGAGAGCCTTATACGCAGTAAACGACTTTTTATTAATACTTAATTTTGAACATCTTACACACTGATTTAATGTTTGGTGGTTAGTGTTTAGTATTTTATGTTTAAATGGTTAAATAATTCGATATTTAATATTTTTTATAATAGTTGAGGAAATTTTGACCACGTACAAAATGTACAACTAAGGTACATTTCTCCGAGGAGGTCAAACCTTCTGTTTGCCTCTTGTAAGTGTATAAGGTTTTGTATAGTTTGGTTTTTCTTTTTCTTTTCATTGTATGTTCCTATTTGTGTTTTTATATGTTTTGTATGTTTTGTACTCTATTTCTAGCTTTGTCTACAAATTGTGAAATTTTTTGACAATAAAGCATTATTATTATTATATTATTATTATTATTATATTATAATAATAATTATTATTAATATATATTATTATTATTATTATTATTATATATAAAATCAAAATTTTGAAAAATTGTACATTTAACGTAATGATTCGAAAAAAACGTGCCAATTGCCAAATTTCCACTTGAGCCGTTTTTAAAAAATATGGTGATTAATATAAAATTTATCTGAATGAACGTTATATAACGGCTCCGTTTCACTTCAAAAATAATCGCACATTTATGAACGTTTTTATAATAATTTTAGGCACATTTTTCCATATTATGTCGCAAATTGTGAAAATCACGCAAAAATATATCAACGACAAAATTTACACCTAAAAGACCAATTACAAAAATAAAAATTACTCAGTTTCTCATAATAATAACTAACTCGCAATGATCGATTCCATAAATTCCATTCCTAATATATATGTTTATATTACCCAATTTATTACTTAGTATTTTCGACCAACGAAGTGTGTAATCTTTAATAATTAATAAATACCTAGGAGTGTTGCAATCTGGTCACTATATTATATGTAGAAGAACATCAAACAAATAAAATATATCAATTCGAAAAACTAACTTATTCTTATTGAGATATAAATATGTGTCGATAAGTACAATGCGTACGGCACTGGAACCCGCATAGGAACCAAGCGCAATTTCAATGACTTCGTGGAAGATCAGTTATAACGGGTTTTGCTTCCGAATTATATGTACCTACCTACCTAGGAGTTGTTGTTTTTCGTTACTGGTTCTCACCTTTCTGCCGCAAGTAATAGAAAATTTTCATTAACAAAACCTAGGTACACCATAAATTATTATTTATGATCCACGAAGTATAAATAATATAATAGAAGAAGTAATAAAAAGCTATAATCCTTGTCTTAATCTACCCCAATAAATAGTGCGAATTGGATATGTTAATGTTCCGAAAAAGGCAAAAATATAATAAAAGCAGTGAAACCAGTAGATAGAAAGTTGAAGGGTTAGAAAGGGTCTTCTGAGAATCACTGAACAACACACTTCAGTCAGATGCAAATATAAATATCTTTAGTAATAAATGTTTATTATCTGAATTAGGGGAATTATTATTATAATTATTGACGTTTGAAAACGGTGGTTTCTCATATGCCTCGAAACCAAAATTGCCATATTAAAAAGCATATTGAATGGTTGACATGTGGACTAATAAAAGGCATAGCAAATTTAGAAGTAGTATAAATCTAGAAATAAAAAATGAATAAGCCGTCAAGATAGCTGTTAGTGAACTAATAATTATCCATGACAATTTTCTGATGCCACCACACCACTCCATCCCCGCCCCTATGCATATATTCATTCCTTCTGCAATCACTATGTTTAATTCAGTTAAACAGTTTTAAGCGCGCCTTAAAGTGAAGCCGCTTTAAATTCAAACCCAGTCCAGACTGTTTATTTCACAAATTATAAAGGTGGCTTGAATCTCTGATTCAATCCTCTCTGTCAATCAGTGCTTTTACATTTTTCTTTATGAGTTAATTTTCTCGAAATTTTAGAAACAAATTCGCATCCAGAGAATTTTTCTCCTTTAAATTATGAAGCTAGTTTATTTATTTATTACGGTTATTCTCTGAACTACGATCTCTGAACATCGATAATTTTTAAGCGACGTAGGTTTCTTCGAGAAATTTAAATCGAATAAGAGATGAGACTACCGATTCCTTTAGCTTGCCAGTTTTTATCGATTATCTTAAATTCGAACCACACTAGAAACTTGTTGAGCTCGAATATCACAGATGGCAACAGTGGCCTATTATATAGGGTACAGTGTCTTTACAAAGCCAATGTAATATAGCGGATTTCTTCCGGAATAGGCATGACTAGTTTTTGATAATATTAATACCAGTTTGTTGTCACTTTGCAAAAAGTTTCAACTTTTCCAGACGAACCGGGAGGAGTGGATCCAAACAAAAATAAGCCGGCGCAACACATGAGGAAAATTCAAAAAGTTCAGCGAGTACCCAAACACGATCTTCCAAGAGAAAACAATACAGTGGTCGTTGGCATGGTGGGGACAAATACGGTTCTGAAATGCAATGTTGGACTAACTAATGTTACGGTAAGTACGTTTATATGCATTGTAGTACGCATATCTAATTTGGTAATTTCAGACGCGTCATGGAATAAACTGCAACATATCAAGTATTAGGTACTTTATAATCGCCAATCCGTCTTGGTACCAAATATTCAATACTTTCGCCTACGAGAGACCTCCAGTAAGAGGTCAAAGAAATAAATGTTAATTAACAGAATACCACTATTAGCACACGAAAGTTCAAGCATTTCTGCAGTCGAATCATAATTATTGCAGCCTTCGAAGTCAGTAAATCATTTTTTTTTTATGTTCAGCACAAACACAAAAGGAAAATCCTAGCCCATCAGTTTTGGGTGACGAGCTCCACACATTGGACCAGTATTCCAGAGATGGTCTTATCTGGACCTTATAGAGCAGTAAGAGCTGATGAGGTGTATAGAATTTTTTTGCACTACAGAGAGCTCGTAGCTTTTGTGCTGCTGCCTTGAGGATTTTGGTGACATGATCACTCCACGATGTTATTTTTTACGTTGATACCCATCAAGCTTATGGATGAGGCCAGAGTCAATGTTATCAGGTACTGCGGTGTTTGCTTTTTTTGAGATGACAGCTGATTGAGTCTTTCCTGCGTTAAACTGGTCTTTGTTTTCCTGACCTCATTCCACGATGGCGTTTATATCGTCGTTGGTGGCAGCAATCTGATTTTCTAGCTCGCGTTGGACACGAGCAACGGTCATTGGAGTCCGCGACATAGCTAAGTAATGCCGCTATGTTATTTCAACCATTGCATTGATCAAAGAAGTAATGCATATTTTCAGTACTAAACCAGTAGCGTGCCGTGGGTATAGGGGCGGGAGGGGCGAGCTATTTCGAGGGCGCCGAATGATGAGCCATTTGCAGTTTGCATTAGGAGGCTGAGGCGGATTAGATAGAGGGCGGGGGGGGGCATTCGCCCCCCCTGGCCCCCTATACGGCACGCTACTGTACTAAACTAGTTTGTGTGGATTCGGATATCCATCAATATTGATGTACCCCAATAGATATTTTTCTTTAGATCTTGCCCTCAATTATTAGCCTGAGAATCCTAAATCGTTCATTCTTATGCACCGAGCATTTCTCTCCCTTTAACGATCAGGAGTATAGTTCTTTCTGTTTCTGAATACGCTTTTTAATGTATAGCCGACATTTGCACCCAGCATTTCGTGACATGCGTCGATAGAGGGATATTTGAATTGCGTGAATTTTTGTCTCTTAAGTAGGATGCACAGTTCAAATTTCGCATGGGTAAGGAACCGTAAAAACTATCAGTTTTAAGTCTATTTTTTTCTCTTTTTATCTCGAACTGCTGGTTAGTTCTAGTGCTTAGATACTAAGGGATGGTACTTGACGAAAAAACGTTTGAAACATTCATGAACTTACCAAATCTCTAACTGTTGCTTGCTATCATGTCGTATGGCCTTTCCTACGTCTATTGCGTCATAAAATTCTTCTCTAAATACAACATCCGAATAGTTATTGGCAAGCTGCAGGCGATAGAACACCACTCAATCGCGATATCTTTATAATGCAACATTTATCCTGATGTCCACACCTTTTGTATATTCTTGTGTAATTATTCGCAGAAATAATTTTAGTGCATGTGAGGCATTATTTTCCGAGGCAACTTTCCAGATTGCTATAAAAGGAGATTTAAGAAAATTGAAAACATTACCAGATAGTAAGGGTGAGTAGTTCTGTTACAACTATAAGAGCCACAACATAAATTCCATTTGGTCAAGTGGCTTTTGTGCAGTTTTTGTATATGAATCACCTTTTAGTTATATCATACCCAATTTCGTCTCCGTCTTCATGTGCTAGTCATGAAATAGAGGTTTAATAGACCTCCACTGCCATTACCACCAAAGGATAGTTGGTTAGTTTCGAGAAAGTTGATGTTTTCTGTGAAAATATAGTGTAAGCTTCTTGGTTTCAGGTTATCTGGGTTAAGCACGAGAACAACGGAAACACTAGTTCAACGACAATACTGACTTCAAACAACAACACCCTAATCTTTGACAAACGATTCTTGGCTGTGAATGTGAACAACTCTAGGGTAAGATAATGATTTAATCGAAACATTTTTTCCAAGAACTTACAATCAGTCTTGACTAAGGCCTCTCGCATGCAATAAAATGCAAATCTTGAAATTGCTGTACTCAGTTAAATCACGTAACTATCCCTTGACTGATGAGACCTGCGTATGATATTTTTGTGTCACTAGTTTAAGGACCATGTTAAAAAGTGTCACAGGGATGTATGTGTACACAATTATTATTCTAATTCTAGTAAGTGCTAAAGCTTCTTGCCACTTTGGTATAAAATTCATGGTTTTCTGGGGCTCAATTGTAAAACACCAGTTTAAGCTCACACCATTTCAATATTTAACCACAAGAATATTATTCTTGTGATTTAACTTCCGGTCAAAGTTTAACTAACCGAGGGTGGCTCTGTTCAATCGGCCTTAAAAGAGCATACAGGCATTTGATAAATCATCGATAAAAGCATAACAAATATTTTCTTAAAAATATAGCAGAATGGCACGACAAGTAAAGTAATGACCAATTAAAATATGAAGGATAATGCTTCAGAACTGTAATTTCTGTCTTGGCTCCTGTTTCCAGTGAAACGGCCAAATTTGGTTGTAATTTGCAAACTTAGGAAATATAATATCTTATTAATCCAGGCATATCCTTTGTAGATTTGGGGTTTGCATGTAAGATACATGAAGCCATCCGATGCAGGGCTCTATGAGTGTCAAGTTTGTAATAAACCTACGTTCAGCATTTATGTTCGATTAGAACTATTCGGTGAGTGAAATATTTGGTTTATCAGGCAGCATGTAAATCATACTGCACAAGCGATAGTTTGATAAAAGCATGAACATAATTGCTTGTAAATGTGAAACTGAAAAACTCGTGGTATAAAGACGAATTGGTTGGACAAGCAGTGAACTTGACGACAATAAAATAATCAATTACTGTATTTTTTATAACCTTATGCCTATCTGTGATACTAATCAGTCAATATTTTCTTGGAACGCTCTGTCCAAAGCTTTGGATAGATCAGTATATTGACATCTACTTACTTGCTCAATGGTAGTAACCCAAAAAATGATGATGCAAGCTGATACTAATAGTAGTGTAGCGTCACTTTGTTGTAGTTTAAATAATGGAAATAGGTATCTCTACATATTGTCACATTTTCTCAGTCGTCTTACTTCTCTTGTGTGTTAACACCAATATTAATTGTTTTGAACTTCATTTCGTAATTTTCTTTTTATTATTTATCAATCCACACCATCTTTGTTAGGGATATATTCGATGTTTCTACGCTCATTAATCAAATTGATATATTAATGCATCTTAAATTTCTCTATTATCACCGAATCTACCTATTTTATGTATTATCTAGCACGATTCTCATAAACATTCTCATACAGGAATTAGCACTTTAATACTTGATTAAATATTTCGAACCACACAAGTTTAAACTTCTAATGTAGAGTAGATGTTTTCTAAACACTCCAAACTTGAAATATTACTTTCCATGTAGCTCACCAGGCACATACTTGCCTTAAGTGCTCCTAGACGCCTCTTTCTGCTGAGAATATACCTTGAAGTTTTAAGTATATTAATTTTTGTGGTTTGTTCTTTGCAAAATCTTTATTGCTTGTGAGAACTTTGTAGTACTTGACTAGAAAGTTTGTTATTTGATATTGAAGTGAATGCCAGATTTGCCATTATTGACATTATCCGGATACAAAAAAAAAATCGATTAGATGTTACAATAATTGTTGTTGTTTAGTTGCATGTTTTTATCGTCGTTTATTCGTGGAAGCATTGGCGCTTTACGGTTTATATACAGGGTGTCCAGAAACAAGTGGTTATAAATGGCATACACAAGAACTCCAAATAATGTCAATACTTATTATATATTTTTCCTATCTTGCTTATTGATCTACAGGGTTTCAAATGTGTAAGTTAAATAATTCATTTCAGTCATAATTTAGGAACCATAATAGGAATACCTTGGATACAGAAGATCAGTGAACAGTAGCAAAATGTTCCATGACACAAATATATTCGGAAATGTGTAACGAAATCAAAGAGGAAGAAAGACTGGCTAGCATCCGCACCAGCAAGTTCTAAAAATATATAAAATAGGAGCAAAGAACAGTTTTCATCTCCTCCTTAGCTTACCACCGCTACAATAATAGGGACAGATTCACATAAATCAAGAAAACGTTCAAGGTTGATATACCATTTAAAAATTCGAGGAACCAGAATACAAGGTTGTAAGAAACCTTTCAAAGTAAATGTTCTGTAAGAAATCGAAGAAGAAAAAATAAAAAATGAGACTGACAGATTAGTAAATAAATTAGAAATAAAGAGAGGAGTGAAACTTTGAGAAAAACGAAGAAAATTAATAGAGATACTATGATAAATTATTTAGAAACCATACCTAAGCTCTCTATTGCAGAAAACAAACTGACAAAATATATTTAGAATCGTTTTTTTCAACCAGGACCCTATTTTTGATAATTATGTAGAATATTGTAAAGAAAGGCAGTTATTGCATCTATCTAGACAAGTGCTTGATACGCGGTGATTATTTTTTTTATATCTGATTCTAAATTGGAATTATGGCATTCAAGTTGTACCTTCACTATTACACTCTATTTGACTTCCTGATATTCAGTACGATGTAGGCCCAGCTGCAACTTCTTGCATTTCTAATGATATTTGACAACAATTCCGTTGATGCAAAGACATCATGAATAACGATATTAATGTTAAATTGACAATGACAAACGTATTCAAAAAGAGGCGGTTTTGAAGATTTGATTTTACATGACGAAAATATGGTGTTCATCAAATATGAAGATTGTAAATCAAGCGCAAAAAAAATAAATAAATTTGAGATCAATGTCCCGACATTGCCGCAAGCTATAGTTACAATATCCTAGCTGCTATAGAAATGTAGACGTTACTGGCTTTTTGGATGGAGTTATCGGAATTTCTTCATTCCATACAAAAAAATGGGAGACACTGAAGCAAGTAACAGAGATGAAATGCAGATTAACGTCATACATTTACATTTAAACTAGCGGACGATAAATGGTAGGTTCGGTACTATCGTAACACCTTTTCCTCATAATTATGAAACAATTAATTTTATTAAAATCGGAAATGATTTCTCTCTCCAAATTGCAAGGAGCTCTTTCCCAGAAAATTAAAGCTTTTTAAATCACAAAGTTCTTGCTTTTCCAAACGTGCATCACCAACGACAAACAAAATGTAGACGAGTGCTAAGTTTTCCTTCGCAAATTTAACAAAAGTAGCAGAATTGACACAAAATGTCGATACGTTATATTTTGCCAGGCTTAATTATCTTCTATGTATCTTTAGAGCCACATTAAATATATGAGGCTACATATTTCCAAACTTGTCAAAAGTTATATGCCTTTTCTTATTTCTCGTCTGCACCTATGTACTGAACTTTCAGGCTCATAAAGTTATGGAAGTTTCCACTATTATTGCTTCTATTAAAATCCAGATAGGCTTCAGATCGCGATACACATTAGTCTGTATATCGGGCTTCAGATATAATATACAATTTTATTTTTCTTTAGTAATGAAATTAGCACCATTATTATTATAAGATTTTATGGGTGTCATTGTAGTCTACATTAATTTTCGTGGATGTTTTTACGAGACGGTTGGCCAAAATACTAAAAGCAAACAAATTCTATTCTTATAAGTTAGAGTTTACACATTAGCTCTTTGACAATGATTCTAACTGGCTATTAGATTAGATGATGCAAAAGATGATCAAAACTTCAACCCCAAAATGGTATTTTGCGATAAGGTAAATGTTATGTTATACAACACAACTGCAGGTATCATAGTAATCCCTGGGGGATGCCCCAAGACGATGCCCAGAAATTCTAAAAAACTGTTTGCATGCCAAAAGTACTGAAGATTATTTATGGTATTTTTTGGCAATTTGCAAATATTTCAATTTGATGAATTTAATTTTCAATTTAGTTTCCTTGAAACTATCAGGATCATTTTCTCAAAATATTAGGTGCATATAGGTTGGGATATTATATTTTTTACATTCATTTTTTTTAAATCAAAGGTGTTGGCAAAATTACATAAGCAATTATTTTTATATGATAAGATCATTTATTATTATTAATGTCGATTTACATGCCTTTTGGCATTGGCACTCAGGGGGAAGTTTCACTTAACCTCAGATGTGTGAAGCATGCCAGGGATCAAGCTTTACCCAACTTCTTTTCGTATAATGGGATCCTTTGGGACGACCCTTCTGATGTTGCTGATCTTGGGGACTTCCTATGAACTTCCGAACAATTCCCAGGGTCGTGACACCTTCCTTAATCAGCTTGCAAGGTTTTTAGATAGCCCTAACTTCTAGATGTTTCCTTGTAGGTTTTTTGAAATAACTTTAACTGATGCAATTATTATTATTGATATTGTTTTTACGTTATTCAGCTGCCACTGCCTCTTCATTCTGGCCTCCAACTCTTGTGACGTGAAAATCTTTTCGAGCAGATTATAAATATTGGGTCCTGACACTTTCAAAAAGGTGGCAATCTTGGAGGATTTGTTTACAAGGAAGAAATCCGGTTTATTATATATGCATCATCATCTAGTCATTTAAGATTATTCTAATCCGGTAGAGTCGGAAATCACAATTTTCCAGAACTATATGAGGTTTATATTTATCACAGGGAACCCGATCTTGAGTGAGATTGGTTGCTTCATGTTACAATCACCTGACCTTAAATTGCCAATAAAAAGCATTCCGTTTCTGGGAACAATCTTCCTGAGGCAAACCAATACAAGCCAATATGTTCCTGCATAACCTCATTCGAATGACTCCCATGAAGCTACTTCTTTGGAAGGACTATTCTTTCTATTGCGCTTTTAAAGTGATAGTTTTGCGGTTTAGCCAGTAACATTCTTAATTTGCGTTGTAGCTCTTAGATATCGGTTTTGCTTCATGATACAGTGCCAAAGGCATATCCTAGCACCTAGCACGAGTAACTGCTGATTGCTCCAAAAAGATTTTTGCTGTGCAGTTGCTTTTTTAATAGTTGTTTAACCGCCCTTTCGAACTCAAATGGTATTCTTCCGTGTTTGCTTCATTTCCAGATATCTATAGGTTTCGCTCTCCCGTTGTCTCTCCACTCGCCCCGTACTGAACCCGCCCGTTTGCAGTTTTCCAAGCACTATGTTAATGGTGCGATACTTATCAATTCGAAACTGCATCTAAATTATTTTTGAGAAATCTTTAGCAAACTATAACATTTGATCCAGCTGTTCGTTCCTGGCTAAGTATCGTGTTATTGTTTTCTTTGAAATGCAATTAATATTTAGTGGAGTTATTAGACATGTTAGATGGGAGGCTCAGATCAAGACCAAACCACAGCGGAATCAAGGAAAGATTCCTCTTTTGATGTTGATAATATCGCCAGGCTTCCATGGCTAATATTATTATTATACGAAATTTCGTCATAGATTATACTCTTTCAGTAATTAATGTCATTACTTTTGCAGCATTTCTTAATATAAATAAATATTCTTATAACCTACTTAAATTGCTCATAGGCTGTTCCACAATGAACAAGTTTTACAAGTTTTTCTTAATAAAAAAATAAGCCATAATTTTATATGCTCTAGAATATTTGAATATTGAAGTGCGTGTAGAATAATAATCATTTTAGTAGATAATATTCAGATATCAGTAGAATCGTTTGTAACGGATATTCTCTTGTATTTGAACATTTTCTTGGTTCTTTTTTTTGTATTTGGGCGATATTCATGGGCATCTCGGAGGAAGGTAGCACTATCCGTAGTCTTAATGGGTAAAAGAGCATTTTGTGTGACTAAGCAAAACTTTCAATTCATTTTTCAATTATCTTCAATGTTTCAGTCAGATTATTTGTCTTACTTATTTCACCTCGAACAAATTATAATAATTTTTCATATCGATCACAGTTTTCAGTTACCATTTCCATTACTGGGAAAGCAAAAACAAGTGAATTTGTATAAGTAATATTAATTCAAGAAAACTTACATGTTCAACTTGCAGAAGTTTTCTTATTCAAAGAAACTGTATACGCTCTCGAATATGAGAAAACCTATACCTTTAACATTCCACGAGAACTTTCGAAATCTTGAATATTTGCCAAACTAGGACTCTTGGATAAAGCCAACATATACTTAAAACAAAACATTTTGAAACTAGACTTATATAAAGTTTCAAAACGGCTGCTCTAAAACAACTAGCTAAATACGTTCTCCTCTTTAAAGTTAATGTACACGTAATGTTTTAGATGGAAATATAGACGCATTAATAATAGTAATCAAAGTTTTGTTATTTTGTATGTTTTATTACTTGTATATGTAACAAAATCTCTCTCGGTAAGTGAATTAAATTATTTTTCGTTATTTTGCTCTAAAGTTTCAATATATCAAATTATAATACCTCGTACACAGTTAGTTACTTGTCATTAATCAGAAAGGTGGAAATAGTAGATAGTAAAGTTAGCAGAATTTTCTCGTTCAAATTCTCTCATCTAGTCCACTAATAGAAAATCAACTGTCTGCCATAAAAGCAGAAAATATTTCAAAGCAAATTTGCGAGATATCGAAATTAATTAAATATGATGCTTCTTCTTCAACATATAATTATCTCCTGCTGCAAAATCTGACAAGCTAAATGTGCGAGTGCGATGATCTCCATAGCAGAAGTAAAAAACCGTTCAAAGGAGCGAGGAACTTGTTTACATTTAGGTTAGTTTTGGCGAATGCCCTTCAGTGATACGAAATATTTGTTAAATCTGAATCAATTTCTAATGACTGCTCTACAACGATAGCGAAAACGACTGGTTAATAAAACAATTCATCCCTAAAGACAAGAAATTTATTAAAAAAAATCTGTGAGGCCACAAAATTATTTGATACATTTTGGAATTAGCTGTTTTGATAGTTACCATTATTGCGATAATCAGTCATCACCAAGAAAGCCTTCGAGGAAGTCAGAGATTTTCTTCTATTTGGCTTAGTTGGAAGCAAGAAACATAGTTGAAAAAAGTTTCGAAAAGCTAAGAATTTTTTTTGTGTCTAGCTTAGATGGAAATATAGTACTCTTCAGATTTGGCAGAAATTTTTAAATCTGGATCATTTTCAGACATCTGCTCTGCAACGAGAGTGAAAGGGACTGGAAGTATAACAAAGATCTCTTAAGCTCGTTTTAGAGTTCGCAATTCTTCTTGCAATACGCAATACTCTTGATCAAAGGCATGCGTCGCGTCGCGCAGAAATTTCGCGCAAGCGTTTTGCCAGTTCAAGACATTGCACAAAATCAGTGCGGCTCAATTTTATTGCAAGTTTCATGCAATTCTGGGAGAAAAATTTGGCGACTTTTTTGTTGCCAACTGAACAAAACTTCCCAAAAGGACGTCTTTTGTCTATTTATTTTTTCCTATTTCCTATTGATTGTTCTGAAGGCCTCGATTATACTTGTATTTCGCTGTTATTTTGATTTTGCCTTCAATTCTTCTTTCTCCAGTCTTTTTTGCCACGAGAGCAGCCGCAGCAATAATGATACTAATTACAGCCGCAACTTTTTTCTTTTATTCGCTACTATGCATTTTTATTGCATAAAACTAAGAAGTTTACAAACACAAACATAAAATCAAATAATATTTTTTAAGGATTGGTAGTCAATTGCAAAAAGAAATTGCCAACTTTTTGCAGGCAATGTCTTGCAAGGTCAGGGTATTGCTGCAGTACTATAGCAAGAAGAATTGCGAACTGTAAAACGGGCTTAAAGGTTAGTTAAATATATTCATTTCCTTAATGCAGAATTTGCTGCTGCCGAATCCAGCAAGGATAAGCACCATGAAAGAGATTAAGGAAGTCCTCGAAAAAAATTAATATTTTGCTGCATTTGGCTTAGATGAGAGCAAGATTCCAGTGGAGAAAATGGAATTCTTCAATCTTCGGCAATAGTCTTTAAATCCAGCTCAATTACATATACGGATAAGGAAAGGATTGGTGAGGCATAAATATGCCAGCCACTTGCGCACTTAGGCCACTTGAGCAAGCCTATTGCGCCCCATCCAGATCAATTTTTGAGAACTGCTTTGTAACAACAACTGAGGCAACTGGCTATTGAAATAAATATCCCTATAGACCAGTTGGATACGTTCAGCTGTGAGGCTGCAAAATCAAACTTCTTCCTCAACATGTTTCATAATCCGCTCTTCCTGAATCCAGCAGGCGCATAGGAGTTCAATAATCTTCAAGGACGGGCTAAGAGCGTTTCCAAACAGGCCAGGGAAATTTTTGCATCTGGCTTGAGCATAATGTAAAGGCGATAATTAAAGGCGACAACAATTTTCTATCCATAATTCCTATTATCTTCCATCGTCCACCTGTCTCAGCCAGTTGTAAATATAAAACATTAGCTTTTGCTGCAGGAAATATCTGCGAAGCGGCTTAAGTTAGAACTTATTGCTTTTGCTTCAACACAGTGTTAAGATCCAAAGAACCTAATTCCTTTACAAATGGCTGAATTCGGGCCAAGCTTCCTATGGAAGTAAAACAACTCATCAGTGGTTGGTACTGATTTATTAAGCTTTCTGTGGAAGTAAAACGACTCATCAGTGGTTGGCACTGATTTATTAATTTCGAGGTCATCTTTGAGTGATCGTGAAGCTGAAAAATGGAAAATTAAAATTATTTAAATTTAAAATGCTTGCGGATTATTTGTGTCAGATCTTGTTAGCATCCTTGACTTCAGATTATTGAAGGTGGAAATAATGATAGTATGTAGTAAAAATAATTGCATAGTGTCATGAGTTTAGAATAAATTTATGATCTTTGTGTCGGTATTTTGCTTGACGCTTAGCCTAGTTATGTTAGATATTGGTGGATGCCAAAGGGGTTATGTAGTTTAAGTAGGATCGATCTACGTCAAAGGGAAGAGATGATAAAGAAGGCACTTCAGTAAAAATAATAACATGTCTATTTGTCAAAGACACATTCCCTCCCTCTACGAGCACTGGCCTCCAATGCTAAAACCTCATTTGTAATAAAAGTCGAAAACTCATCCTAATGAATGTAAAAGGAAAATATCTCTAATGAATAAAGTTTTTTACCGAATTCGACAAAAACTCTGTTAAAGTTTCAACAACTCATTTCTAATGAGTATAAAAAAGAAGAGAGCCTCCGAATTATTAACGAGTAGTCCTCAATGTCCGAATAGGCAGATCGTTCCTTACATAATTAGACATAGAATAAATTTCAATGCACTAAGTCTTGGTCCAGCCTATGGCTTATTTCGGTCCTGAACTCCAATCAATGGTCCCCTACTTTAGTTCAGAATTTTTGCTGTAGGTCACCATAGACTGAATTGCAGGACGCCATTGAATAGTGCTCCAAGTAAAATATATACAAAACATGAGTAATCAATATTTACACCTAATTCTTATCCTAACGTTTTCCCTTGACTCGGTTTTTAAAAATGTCCAGTAAATTATTCGTTAATATAAGTATGTATAT
>JAEQML010060338.1:0-27303 GCA_016904865.1 Pissodes strobi | reverse complement strand
TTCAATTAATTTATGTAAATTTATACCAAAATCAAACCGTTGCTATATCTACGTAAAACGTTTTATTGACCATTCACACGTTTTAAGTACGTTTAAACAACGTGTATGTGTTTACTGGGATATTCCTATCTCAAGTTTTCATAAACTATCGAATGACAGTATCTTCGAATTTAACCCGCGGATAAAATTAACAGGAACTTTTAAACCTCCGGTTAAATTCAAAGTTACTAATCATTCGATAGCTTATGAAAACCCAAGATAGGAATGTCCAAACCGTTTTCTTTGATCTCGTGCGGTTTAGATTTTAGAGCCTGTCAAAGTGTCAAAATGCCCGACTTTCAACTGTCAATATTTCGTAACCAGCTTAAGATAGGTATAGGATATTATACACGAAATGTGTTTAGATTTCTCTAGAAAGTCCAAAAATGTAATAATATACAGGTTGTTCCATTTAAAAAAATATACAGTAGGCTTATATGTCAGAAAATTGTTAGTATTTTGATTTATATGTAACTTGGAAAAAAACTTGGCCACCAACCCTACATTTTGTTTTTTTGTTTACCTTGATATCTTTAAAAACAAAAAAGTTACAGCGAATCAAAATGTTATCAAGATAAATTGAACGCGTTGTACAGGGTTATTCATTATAAATGGACACCTCCCTTAACTTGGTTATTTTTAAAGATAGAGAAATAATTTTTTTATCGACTTGTAGGTAATCATCTTAATTTTTTAACTTCTAATGAAAATATTATACAGGGTGGCCCATAAGCAAATGCCAATATAAAATTACATTTTTTAAAATGGAACACCCTGTATATTATTGCATTTTTGGATTCTACTTGATATTCTTAACATATTTTATGTATGATGTTATACCTCTAGAGTTAGTAATTTCACAGCTATAAACGGTTGAAAATCGATACTTTGGCTACTTTTCACTTTGGTAGCAAGAAGGCCATTAAAAATGGAGTAAAATGAATTTCACATTCCTATCTTAACTTTTCAAGAGCTATCTGATGGTGCTAACTGATGGTACCTGCCAAGGTACCAGATTTGGTACCCATGGTACCGCCTGCCAGTTAGCCCCATCAGATAGCACTTGAAAACTTAAGATAGGAATGTGAAGTTCATTTTACTCCATCTCTAATGATCTTCTTGCTACCAAGGTGAAAAGTAGCCAAAGTACCGATTTTCAACTGTTTATAGCTGTTAAACTACTAGCTCTAGAGATGTAACATCATACATAAAATATGCTTAGAATTTTAAGTAGAATCCAAAAATGCAATAATATACAGGGAGTTCCATTTAAAAAAATATAACGTTATATTGGCGTTTGCTTATGGGACACCCTGTATAATATTTTCATAACTAATAAAAAAATTTAAATGATTACCTACAGGCCGATAAAAAAATTATCCCTCTATCTTTAAAAATAACCAAGTTAAGGGGGGTGTCCATTTATAATGAATAACCCTGTACATACTTTATCCTCAGAGACCAAAAGCTCTTAAAAATAAAATAAAAAGTCGGGTCCGCATCTAAGCGAATCAAAGTCAAAACATTAGATTTTAAATCTGAGAGCCATTTTGTACAATTAAAAAATTGACAATGAATCTATATAGTACTTTATCCAATTATTTTCTTAAATAGGCAGAAAAATTTAACTTGAATTTTTTTGAAAAATGTAGGAGTATCTTATATAATTTAATTGACCTCGTTTTGATTATAGTGTCCGAAATTCCAATGACGTGGCTCGAATTTGGAACACCCTGTGCATTCTTTATTTATGGTCACGCTATTGACGCCAACTTAATTCCGTTTATTCTGACGTGACGACTGCCTCGCAACTGCAACTACATAACAGATTTAAAACCTATTCATAATATTTTTATCTCCCAAGAGTAGACATGGCGTCGCATATATTTTGTTTATTTGATGCTTCTATTGAATAGGCTATAAATAATCCATTGTTGTTATTATTATTATTATTAACGTTCAAGTGTTCTTAGGAGCAGCTTATACATTCTAGAGTTTTTCTTCCTTATATGCGATCATTGCGATCTATTAAATTACGACTTGATGTAATTTCCGCATATTGAGTAAAATAGGTAGGTGTTTAATGCAAACCTATTACACCTATACATAATTTTCAATATATTCTCTCTTATCCTCAACTCCCATTTCCCAGATAGTTTCTGAGTGTTACGTTAGATTTGTTCTACAATGGATATAATAACGTAATCCGTAGCCTAGGTAAGGGAGGTTATGTTGGTGAAGTGATTGGGTTAGTTTGGGTTCGTTTCAAAAACTGAGCTATTTTATAATCAACTATTGACTAAAATGAATAAATATAATCCACACGAGGGTATTGTTGATTTTTTTTGCGACTTGAAGCACTAATTGTTTAAGATTTCGCCAGGAGTTATTGGGAAAATCTAGGCTAGCACAGACTGATTAATTATTGTCATTATCTTAGAGAAAAATATCAAGAGATTTACCTAATTCTTGGGTCGCTAACTGAACTAGCTCGATTTTGTCAATATCAGTACTGATAGTAAACGTCCTAATTACAATTCTTTAAAAATATATAATTTAAATGAAGAAATCAAGGAAGTTTCAAACACGAAATACCTTTGGATATACTCATGAGAAGCATGTGAAATAGAACACACAAATCTTCTATCTAAATAAAAAAAGTTCGTTGCCTAATATGCAAATTATATTATTAGGAAGTTTTTTTGTAACTATCGGATAACAATTCTTTCAACCATTAAATGTTAATCAAAATAAAATTTAAAAAATTGTGTTAAAAAAATTTATTAGGCTCGACTATTATATTTATAAAAAAATGCCCAATATTAAATCATTATATTATGTGATAGCAACATGCTCATTTGTATATAAAAGAACCTTGAAAAGAACTATACTGAAAAACTACGTAAAATAGGAAAAAAATCTGACACCAGTTAGTCCAAGGCCAATAAAAATTTTCAAAATCGATTTCTGACCTACTTAGTCATGAAATGTTTCAACTTACTTTCAACAGGATTAAGACAAATTAAAAATTATAAAACGTTTTGAAATTTACTCCTTGCTTTATAAAAAAAACCATCTGATTTCATGAAACTTTTCTAACTGCAATGGAAGAGGTTTTTTTTATCATAATTGCTGCGACACTTGAGTACACAACACTTTTGAGGCATGATAATAGAACATGTTTTATCTCTTACCTCTTAGGTACCGTAGAATGGGGTTAATTGGGACAAATTTGACTCTTAGGTACCGTAGAATGGGGTTAATTGGGACAAATTTGAAACATCTTTTGCTGTTACTACAAACATGTATTATTCACGTTGTTTACATATATTTGGAAAGGTAATAGGTGTATCTGTCTTATGTGAAATAATGAGCCTCTCCCTTTAATTTATTTTATAGCTGTCCCTAATTGCAAATCGCGTTAAAACTCGAATATCGATTGTTGGACACCTAAATAATTTTTTTAAAAGGTAAACATTTATTCTATATGTTGTAACAAAAAAGTTTGCAAATAATAACATTATCCTAAGTTGCAAAAAATAAAAAACATTCTTTGGCAAAAATAACAGAAAATTAGGATTGTTTTTACTCTTTAAAAATTAAGACATGAGATCAATATTGAAGCTGTAAAATTTCCTGATTCCTGCTCCCGTTAATGTTGGTGGTTCTAAGATCTTCACAACCATATCTCCACTTATATGACCACCAGTGTCCTCTACAAAAGGAGTAATAAACCTTCCACTGGTCTTCTCTGTTTTTTTTTAATTCCACATGTAGTGTCGAGTCAAGAACTTGCTTAGCTTTCCTTTACATCATACTCGACCACTATCCAGCTGCTTTCTTTTACCTCACCTAAAATAATTGCTCGCTCGTCGCTGGAAATTTCAGCATTTTTGGAATGCTATAAGGATATTTTTATGTTTATTAGTGGCAGATCATCACAATTATCGGAAAAATTTCCAGACTCGTCATTTTCAGACCCATTTTCTTCACTGCTTTTAAACATTTCGGAACTATTACGCTCTTTTTCTGTGGTAATGGAGGCATTTTCAATGTGTATTAGCGGTAACTCTTCACTTTTATCGGAAAAAGTATCATCTTCTATATTTTTATGTCTTCTCATTTCGTCAGTCGTTTAGGTTGACATATCGGCTGTTTCGGCGGACTGCCAGATATAGAAGGCATGGATAAATAATTTGCCGACACACTTTTTCCAGACTCCACAGTACATCGTGCAGCTCTCTTTGTTTGGTCCCCAGGCCTCATATATTTTAAAATATTTGTTATAATGTCAGATACTACATTAGCAACATTTGTTGGTGCTGGTAGACTTTCTTTCGGTGTTGATGGGTCTAGAGGATATAGCCCAGTTTTGGAAAGCCCTTTCGCCATTCTTCAAGTTTTTCTTGGAACTTTGATAAAAGGCTGGGGAATGCATGTTTTGTTAATGATGGAAATTTGCGACCAGATGTCTTCTTCCAATTGCTTAAAATGTTTTTCCAATATTTTTTTAGTGGCGCGTAGAACGCAACGTCCAGCGGTTACATGACATGTGATGCATTTGGTGGCAGACATATGACCGCAATATTCAATTCCTCGCACTTTTGGAGAACTTTCTCTAAAAAGTGTGACCAGTGGATATCTCCTATAAGGACCTAAAAAAATTAAAAAAATAAGTTGACTTGCAAGTTTGGAAAAACTAGGGCCTACCTAACTTCTGACCATCCTTGTTTGGAAAGAATGGTAGGTACAACTACAGTGAAAACCAATCCTCAAAGCAAATACTGTCGAACCATCCACTCTTTGAACGCTTGTATCTTGTGCCTTAAGACTACGACGGTCCAGGAATCCCATAAATGATCTGCCTTGTAAACAACATATTATTGGAAGAAGCTGTCCATCGGATGTTCCCGCATACATCAGACTAATTGCGGTTTTGGTGGCATTAATTATCCTCTCTGGGTATCTGGTGCCCCTCTTATAAATTAATTTTTTCAGACACCGGTTCGTTTGTGAGATTTATAATTATTAGAGATGGATCAGTCTCAGACAACATTTGGGATGCATTTTCAAAACACCGATCTAACACATGGAAGAGCTGCCCTTTTTGTTGGTATATTAATCGAAAGGCGATTTGAATTTGATATTTCAATTTATGTCGTTTGATAAAATTGGCAGCCCAATCTTTTCCCGGCATGTTGTCGTTTAATCTTCCGTTTCGAACTCCTTTCTTATCGAGGTATCAATGAGTAGCGCCACGAAGCAACCGTCTTCAGGTTTCGTACAAAAATGATAATCCTTGAACAGGCTCGGTCTACCCGAGCGTTCTTGCTTTGCTACGTATTTTGATCAAAAAGTTTCCGTCCTAGTGTGGATCTTGGAATGCCATACTCTTCGACTGTGGCTCTAATATGTAGTTTTCTTTTCGTTTTTATGTCATCTAAGGCTTTTTGCTAAATTACTCTCCGAATAGGAGACGTATGGCTTAGATTTTTTTCCTTTTCGGATACGTCATTTTGTTTCGATGGTTTCACATTATTTTAACAGCCTATAGAGGCAAAAAAACTCTGTTACCAGTCATATGTTTCCGCTTCTCGCCAATGTCCCAAATATCCCCACTCTTATGTTCCAAATTACCCCACTTAAGAAAGTCTGTTAAAAGTCTAACAGGTAATATATTTTTACGAGATTTATGTTGGGTCATCTACAGTCATCTAGTTACAACTATCAAACTTACCTTATCACTAGCAGTCCAATTCCGAGAACAGAAAGTTGGACACTATCGTTTTTACTTCTATTTTCACAAATTCTTGCAAATCACCTCATGCTTAAAAGTTATAAAAAATATCACGCGCCTCACATGTTTTATATTCACATAGGAACATACCCTCATGCATGCTTCAAGCATTGCTGCGTTTACCTCATCATTTTAGATCTACTAAGACGTTAGCGGCTAGGTCGCACCGGTCTAAAATCGTTCCCAATGACGAAATATGACGTTATGAGAATTACCCATGTGGCGGTTTAGCAAAGTTTTTCCAAGCGATGCGGTGTAGTGGTGTATTGGACAGTCTTTGCCTGTCATGCGGGCGGCTAGGGTTCGATTCCCGTTGGGTTCAACACTTTTGTTTTTCGTAAAAAAAAATTGATTTTGGGCATGCCTTGTGTTAGTTTTGGTTAGCACCTGGTTAGTTTCCTTCTCTTAAGCTCCCGTAGCGAGCGAAGTGAGCGGAGGGCCACACGTGAGTGTAATATTATAATACTTCTGGCACAATCGTTTCGGGAACGCTTTTAGACCGGCGCGACATAGCTACTAGTTACTAAGGCGGGGTTTGGACCTTCGACAAAATGCTCTACGACACTTTTATCCACAATACAGAGTTATTGCACTCGACGCTTGTTTGTCTAACTATGCTAGCATCATCAGGATATGATTTTTAATCCACACCTGACGTTTGGGTAGGGTTGCCAGATTTGTTGTATCGCAAAACAGGTCTGAAACTGAAAAAGAAGCATGTTTTAAAACTGTAAACGGGACGTCTGGCAACCCTATGTATGTTTGGGTATTACGGATTTAAATAATTTTATGATTCCTAACCTTGTGCTTTTTGAAGTACCATTAAATATTTTCTACTAACGTCGGATTATACAGGATGTTCCCAAAGGTAATGGAAATATGGTTGTTGCGTCATACAATGTGTTTTTCTTTACGCTTTCTCTTACCCAGATAGTAAATAACCCTTAAGCCGAAAAGTTGAAAATTAACTTTTAATAATTAACGAAATTAATTACTTTTAAACGACCTTTTGGATAATAATTAAAATTTCTTTGACATTCAATAAAAGAAGGAATATGTATGAAATAATACCTATGACAAAATATAAAATTTTCGAATTGCAGGACTTTAGTTGATCGATGCATTTTATATCTTAATATGATTGTAATTTGAATTCCGATTGAAATATACTAACGTTGTTTTTTGCAGGATGTCTGGTATAACTTTGGCCGGGGGTCCACCTGGCGGCACCACTGAAGTAGGCGACGGAGGTGGCAGAGCGCTCAAATTGCAGACCGATGCTCCTCATTTAGTCAGCATGGGTGGCGATAGACTGAGCACTTCGGTAACCTTGCATCCTCTTCCTCCAGGTAAATGAAGTGTATATTTGAAAAGTTTCTTGAATACACAAACAAATAATTTTTATTAATCCGTGTGTCGAAACTATTGCCGATCAGCTACCACGTTTTTTTCGGCTATTATTGTCTTGCTTGGTTCATGTCACTTACATACAGACTTTACTATGATTAGACGCTTTAATAATAGAAGTAGGGTGCATGAAGATATATTTTATTTATTAGGTGCCAAAATCATAAACACTGTTTACAAAGTTTGTTTATTTTTAATGTGGACAAAAATATGTATGCCTAAACCTAAAAGTTAGGTCAAACTTCGGTATTAAGTATTTTCCAAATAAAAAGTCCTAACTTTCTAACCACAATGAATATTTTTGAAGTGAAAACTTCTTCAGCGCCGTTGTCCGGCTGAGAACGGGAGTGATTTGAGACTAGATGAAACGGAAACCAGGAAACGAAAAAGCGACACCAATAAAAATATATAGATCTATAGGACGTAGCCTGCGCCAGAGTGAGATAGAACATAGGTATACAGTTGTTACATGTTTGTCAAGAGTAAAAAGCAAAACGTAGTTCTCGTCCGATCACTGAAGTTAAGCAACGTCGGGCGTGGTTAGTACTTGGATGGGTGACCGCTTGGTTTAGTTTTATGAAGTGTTTTTGTAGTGATTTTTTTTTAACAAGCACAACTTTCTTTCCCTATATTATCACACCCGAGTATTTTTCAGCGAGTTTATAATCTAAGGTTCAAATCCCATGAAAAGTTTCGATTTTAAAAGTCCGTTAACTATGTTAGAAGTTATAGGGTATAGGAATAGGGTTCAATATAGTAAACAATTATAGATAACTCATAAGTCGGAACTATCTCCTCTATGGGAGTTACAACGTTCTGAGAGGTCGCCTTTTGAAGCAGTTTTTATGTAATATCTCCTTTACTTCACTCATTACGTTTTTTAGTCAAGGTCAATGTCAAAAAACAGCCTTATTGTCAGAACGAGCTAAGCTGTTGACAAAGCTATACTATACTTAATACCTAATGCTACTGATGTGTTAAAACGGAATATAATGTATGGTTGCACTTATATATAAAATTGTTTAAGTCATAAAGGTCGAAAATTGAAAAAAAAAAACACACTAAAACATAAAAACAAACAAAGAAAAAATAACGACACAAATAGTACGACAAACTTCACAAACCATCATGCCTAGGCCCATAACCCCCCCAAGGGTGATGATGTTTTTCAGCTTGAAGCGTTGCAACTCAGGTGGTGAGAGTATAGAATAGTAAAAATTTTTGTGGTTAATTGTTTTACAAAAAGTAAAACCTTAATCACAAAAAGTTTTGTGGCTTCGGCGAATTGAATAGAAAATGTTGCCCGAGTCGTTGGATTTAGGAGCTGCGATACCTTAACATTTTTTTACTATTTTGAATAGTTGAATCAGAGATTTAACACTTCGGGAAAAAAAGAAGAAAATTTCGGGAAAAACGCGTTTTCCCTTGTTTTATCCCGAACATTGGAAACATAAAATTTGAAATAAATTCAAATTGGTAACCAAACCAGAGAATATAGATATTACGAGTATAATGTGTTGTAGGTAATTATTAGAATGAAAATTATAAAACTATATTTTCGTAAAATGTTTAGCTTAGTTTATATAAAAACAAAGGTTTAATGTAATATTTTATTTAAAATAATAGACAGAATCTAAAAAAAAAACAACTAAAAAGTCAAAATAGAAGAAACTAATTAGATTTGGCCGAAACACTTAAAGGCACGTTTTCACTTGTATTTTGTTATTAAAATAAATGATGGGGAATATTTAAATAAGTAATTACCTATATTTAATATATTAAAAGCAAACTTAATAATTATGACATTTATTTCTGTTTTATAGCAATAGTTATTTAACTTTCATTTTCTCCAATTTTTGTGGAAAAAATCCGTTTTTATTCAACAATACATTTTTCCGGAATACGCTGGCGAAGTTTCCCAAATAAAAATCGAACCGCCTTATATTATATAATGGCCTTATCTTATATTAAGATTTTTACCAAATGTTCATGTTATTATTTTTATGTTTTTGGACTTATTGGAAATTTAGAAATGACCGCATAAAATGATTTTCATATTAAATATGTGATCGTTCATAAAAAAAATTCACTTAAGTACTTCTATTTTTATTTCAAATTTGATAATAACGATTCTTTGATCATTCTGAACAATTATTCACATCTTCTCACTCACACCGCTCGTCGAGCGCCATAGGATCTCCATTTAGTGTGTGTGCCACTACCATAAAAAAAAGTAAGTAAGTGTGAAAACTGAAAATTTTGCGAAATTTTTAGTTTTCACGAAGGAGGAAATATTTATCCGCAAAAAATGTCGTTTGATTCATATAAATAGTTATGGATTTATATATGCAGCAAAATAATATATTGAGTTCATAGCCGAAATCTGTTAGTATTTTTGATCTTTCCTGTATTTAACAAAAAGCCAAAATAGCCATTCGATGCATTTTTTTCTGCTAAATTCAAATATTGAACTAACAAAACATTTGAATCAAAAACAACTTACGCCATGGATGAACTGTTTTTTAATGGAGCACCCTGTATATTACTACATTTTTGGGCTCTCTAGTGAAATCTAAACACATTTCGTGTATAATATCCTATACCGGAGGTTTAAAAAATCCGACCAATTTTATTCGCGGGTTAAATTCGAAGTTACTGTCATTCGATAGCTTATGAAAACCTAAGATAGGAATGTGCAAACCGTTTTCTCTGATCTCGTGCGCTTTAGATTTAAGAGCCTGTTAAAGTACCAAAATGTCCGACTTTCAACTGCCAATATTTCGCAAACAGCTTAAGATAGGTATAGGATATTATACACGAAATGTGTTTAGATTTCTCTAGACAGGCCAAAAATGTAGTAATATACCGTATGAACCGTTTAAAAAATAATTCATCCATGGCGTAAGTCTTTTAGCAGAAAAAAATACATCGAATGGCTATTTTGGTTTGTTTTAAAAATACAGGGAAGTTCAAAAATAGGCCCCTGTTCAGTCCTCGTTGAAACACCCTGTGCCTGATAAGTTTTTTTTAATAAATATTTGGTCATGCAGTGGTAATTTGTTTTTATGTTCCCGTATTTTTAAACAACTTATATTATCCCGAACGTGTAGATAATTTTTTTTTTCAAAAATGATTTAACTGATTGGTAATCTAAAATTTTACTGGAAAAAGTTATGTGTCACGGCAAACTCATTGTGCAAGAAAACATAAAAATGGAAAATCAAGTGAAATATATGAAATTCTCAAACGAACAACTTTGAAACGCAACATTTCGAAAACTGGTCTATAAATGTTTTTTTACCCCCATAAGAACTTTTGATAAGGGCGTTGAACAACACATATTTTATATACTTTATACTAAACCCTCAGAAAATTTGGCTGAAAGCCGTTTTCCAAGCCGTTTTCTATAAGATTTGTGCGGGGTCCTTTTACTCTTTATAAAAAAAAATTCTATCGACTACTTACTTTACTTGAAAGTCTATTACTTACATATTTCGGTTATGAGTTGTGACTAGAGACGTCACGATACCACCGATACTGTACGGATATCGATACTTTTCCACGATATCGAGTACTTCCTACGCAATACCAGAGAGGAAAACAACTTAAAAGGAGAAGCGACAGCCTGTCAATCGATTTTGTATGCGCATGTCCAAGCACAAAGGGTATAATTGTCAAAATCAAAACACCATCAGCCGATTAAAATATTTTTCTCCCGATACTTAGTGGTATTGTTGTCAACAGAGCAGAGTCAAGGTCACCAAAAACAGGTACACCAACATGAAAGGTGCCGACGCTTATTGTCGCCTCTCCTTTTAGTTTTTTTTTCACTCTGTCAATACCTCAAATTATATACTGGCTGCAGTATCTATAGTTCATGGTTCAGAATATCAAATCTTAACATTTTGACAAAATATAAGTTTTAATTACTGCTTTCGTTTATGTGATCTATTCACTTAAATCAGTTTGTTAAGTTCTTTTATTAATCAGACGAGGACTTCATTGGAAATTTTGGCGTAAAGTCAGCACCATAATTTTCCAACCTAATATTTTGCAGATTTTATGGTTTTGTTGTTTATTTTTATAGTAATCTTTTCATTTTTGGAAAATATGAGCAGCACGTTGAGTTTAACATAATGACATAACAAGAATAAATAATTCACATTGTCAATAACAAGCCGTCCGGTTTTTCGCAGAGGTTTCAGTGTTCGTATGTCACGTGGTAATAGCTTCTGCTCTAATCGCTCCCCTCGAGAACGTGAATTCTGGAGTCATTGGGACAGCCCTCATGTGGGAAAAGACGGTGTAATAAGGATGCAAATTTATTGATTTTTATACCATGAGAACAATCTCATATTCGAAGATTATAAAACATCTCTATTTCCTTGGTCCACATCTTATCTTCCCACGTGAGGGTTTTTCCTATGACTCAAGAATTCACGCCCAGTAGTTAGTTATAATAAAGTGTCATAGACTCTATTTGTAATCTAGTTCAAATTTTGGTTCTTTCTCCATTGTATTTTGCGCATTAAATTTAAAACTAATTACATCAGGGCAAAGATCACGATTAAAACTTCATTCTCGATACTTTTTTGCCATACTTCTTCGATATGATATCGAGTACTCTAGTATCGGTGCTTTTATGCTTATTTCTCATTTCTCTAAAGTTAATTCCAAAATAAATTGAACCTGCTTCATTTGATGACCTGTTTACAACTACGCGCTCATTTATCTTATCAATGTTAGCATAATCTCCTTATTTAATTTAGCGTTATGTATATTTTGTGATTACGTATGTATGTATGTATATTCAGATTTTCTAGAGGTTCATTAAATTTTTCGTGTGTCGTGTGATGCCGAGGAGTGTCGGTCGGTGGCTTCAGTGTCAATTTGGACGATAAAAAAAATTGGCATAGTTGCTTGGACTATTGTTATACATTATAAATTCATACAAATTTAGTGTGTTGATTTATGTGTTATTGATTTGGTGTGGTAAGCATCCGAAGGAATAACGTGATTTAAACCAGACATGGTTTTAAATAATGCTATTATTATTTATTTTTAGCAAAGGAGGTGAAACAATATTTACTTTTACTTGATGTTTCCACTATATTGCGGTCTTTGTTCTTTGGTTACGAGGCTCTCTCCTTATCAGATGGTTAATGTGGTCGATCCAAGCAAATCACTAATAAGGAGTTTATTTCACGGCTTATGAATTCACAACCTCAAAAAGCTGGTCAAAAAGTATATACGTCTTTAAACTCCTTGAAACAGGATGCCTAATTAGATCGATTAAATATTTCCTTTAACAAAATACAGGGTCCGCCAACGAGGACTGAACAGGGCATTATTTTTGACTTTCCTTGTATTTTTGGAGGAAACGAAAATAGCAGTTCGATGTAACTTTTTTCGTAAAATTTTAAAATGTTGCTTAGAAAACAACTGAACCTCAAACAAAAGAGTTACGGCGTACATTCTTGTTTTTTTAAATGGAATACCCTGTATATTAAGTATTGCATATTTGGATTGTGCGAAAAAGTCTAGACATATTTCATGAATAATGTCCTATACCTATCTCTAACGGTTTTTGAAATATTGACAGTTGAAAATCGACCATTTACCAAGTTTGACAGCTTGTAAAATCTAAACGGCTGAATATAGAACAAAACGGTTTGAATTTTCCTATGTTGGTTTTTCATAAGCTATCGTATGACGCTTCCGCCGTCATCTTCATTATTTTCATTCATTACTTTATCCCCTCTTCACGTTAATATTTCTAATGTTGGCATGTACACATTTGTTAATTTATGAATGACCTGCCCTGTTTTTATATGTCTTTGATTGACGCTAACGTTCATATTTCCATTAAAAATAACCAATATTTGGGTCTTTTAAAAGATTTTACTTATATATACCACAGACCTATTTAAACTTTTCTATAGTAAAACCGCAATGATTCTTCGAAACACTAGCTTTCCCATTATTCCTGGCTCTTTTTCAATTCAGTAACTATTTAGTGACATGCCCTGGAGTTGTTGATTTTTTCACCTCCGGACGGAAATTTGATACCGCTAAATAAATAACTCATGAAAAACTATAATTCGAAGTTGCAAACCGTTCAATATAAATTTTAAACGTCAGTATTTAAGAACCGATTGAATGTAGGTTAGTTTGGGCTAGTTAGTAAGTAAAAAGTGTCCAGAATTGTATGACAATTAAACTTTGTCTGAATAATGTCGGTACCGACAGTTTTTTAGGTTTTAATTTTTTTATACTATCAACATTCTTTACATTATTTCTATGAAATTCAAAATTATCCCAGTTATTGAACATCTCAGTATTATCACGGTAGAATTAATGAACGGTAGCGTCAAATGCATAAAAATCTCGATTTTGCCGCCTGAGGTAAGAGCGGTTCAATCCAGTTTTCTCATAGACTCGCAGAAACTCTGGGGAGTTTTAGCACAAACGTATTATACGAGGGCGAGGGAGACATTATTTAGGGACTGTTGTTGCGTTTTCTATAACGATGATTGGATTTTGTGCAGTGGATAACTATTTCAATAAAACTGATGGTAAAAAATTATTTTTTAGATTCCCAAAAGATCCTTTCAGGTATGAGTAAATATTATCTAGAATTAAAATTCCTACCTACTTGTTTTTTTAAAAAGGGATGAGATAAAAATTAGGCATGAAAATATTATTCATAAAATTGTGCACTCCATACATCCCTTAATCAATCATGTTCCCTTTTCAAACCATTTGGCTTTGTGCTAATCATAAAATGTAAGATTAAACTTATAGTTCCCATTAGTATAGGGGTGGAACCAATAAAAACGAAAATATTTTATATCTAAATAAACCAAAACAATGCAATTACAAATGGAAAATACAGCACATACACAAACGCGTTTTGGTTTATTCGTTATGAGTACGAAATAATTTCATAACCGTTCAAACTATAAGTATAAAAACGCTGTTACTCCTCACGAGTACTGACTAATGGTGTTTTTAACACAATCATCATTCCCCCAAATTTCAATTACGGGTGTTAAGGGAGTGGTGACCATAAAGGGGTCGTTTATTTTTGTAGAAGAGATTGTAGCTCAGGTTATAAAACTATTATGGGCCTGAAAATATGTAGTTTACGTATCTAAGTCTAAGACGCTGCGTTGCGTGACCGTCAAAACCAATAGGATTGATTCCGGCCTACAAAGAACCGTTTTTTAATAGTGAAAAAATAGTAATATTAAGACACTTGTTTTAAAATACCATATTTTTTCGCATGATCACTAAATTAGGAAACGACCCGCTTGCGTGGAGTGTCCTAACGTGCGACGCGACGTGCGAGTGCGCTAAATGTCTTTTAAAACGTGTATTTTATACTCTTTTTTCTATTTTGCAGGTTTTTTAATGAAAACTATTAATCTAATCCCGATCAACAGTTGGGCGGCCATATTATCATTTTTGGCGTCTTTATTACTAGAAATCCCATTGAAAGCTGTGTCGAAATTTTTGCTAGTGGGCCTTGACATTGCACAATTTTGTTAATATCCTAGCAACCAGTCAACAAAAGCCGTATCGAAAAGAAGTTCTTTTCGACACGCATTTGCGTATCAAAATGGAATCATTTTGAACGCAAAACAGAAATAGTATATTGTGCAACAAGTGGTGAAAATAAGACTTTTCACACCAATGAGACGGTTTGGTGAAACGAGCCGTAGACGAGTGTCATAAAGTCTTTTCGGCACGTGTAGCACACTATAATTTTTCCACGACTGCTGCATACAGGGTCTGGGTGCCCCACTGGGAGTGTGGTAGAAACTTACATGTTACCTATATGGGAAAATTTTTATTATTGATTTATCAGAAAATTTTATTCCTAGCGAAAGAAACTACGTGAGTAAGAGATTCTCGCTAAACTATAACTAGGGACACAGTCCTAAAATGGGGCCACCGGTGTGGGGTCTCTATTTTCTATATATTTTGAAAAAGAGGCTCTGGGGGCGAAGCCCTAAAATGAGGCCCCAGGGGGCCGAAACCCTAGAATGGAGCCTATGGCACGGGAGGACCATTTTTACAGATTTTGGAATGAAGACCCAGGGCGAAGCCCTAAAATTGGGCCCCAAGCATTAAAAGGGGGGCCCTGGTATGAGAGTCCCATTTTCTACAGTTTTGCAATAATGTGCTACTGGGCGGGTGAAGCCCTAAAATTGGGCCCCCTTTTTTAGAGATCTGGGAATGGGATCTCTGAGGGCGAAGCTCTAAATCGCAGACGAAGCCCTTTAATCTAAATACCCGAATAACCGTGTGAAAAGTATACTTTGCATACGCCGTGTGCAAAGTATACTTTTCACACGATGTTTGAAATGTCCAGTTTTCAAGAGCAGTTGTTAGTGCGTTTTTGTCTATTTTCAGGGCAGTCGTAGAAAAAAGTTATTAAACAAACTTTGCGTATATTATGTTTTGGGTTACTAAATACCTTAGAGTTATATTAGTTTGGGTTTGTACTAAACTTGTCTTCAATTTCGAAGAAATTAATATTTTTGTACTATAAGCTACATTACACAAAACTTGTCATTAAATGCATTGTTTATTGTTTTATTATCATTTGAACTTTCACACATTCTTAAGAACCTGTCGTGCAGCATCTATAATTTAAATATTATTTCTAAATATATTAAAATTAGAGTGTCGAATGAAATTATAAAATAAATAAATTGTAAATGACTTATTAGTAGAAACTGACTCCATGCGACAATAAAATTTAACGAAATGCACGTCCCCTCGTATAGGACGTGATCCAACGACGGCAAAGTCAAGCAAGCAGGTGCCTGCCGGTGCTCTTTGATCTCAATACTTCAAGGGATTTGAGCTCACTGACGTTACTGTTCCTTGCCTATACTGTGGTATTATTATCAAACCCAAAAGCACCCTAAACGTGACATACAAAAGCATTAGCTACCTTAAAATCTGGAAATGTATAAACACCCGATCCCTTAGATCTGGGATTGATATAGCCCTTAATGCCTCTGAAAAGCTTGGTAACCCAAACTAACCCATAGTTTGGGCTAGTCTGTTACATCTTTGAAATTAGATCAATATTTTTGAGAGTAGTCTCATCAGTATACCACTTGTATATTTGAACCAAGTCGATTTGAAGTAAATCTTGGTGTAAGTTAGGTGTCACCTTTGTATAGATTTTTCGATCTACTATAGAGTAGCCTAAATATAGTAATAATAGATTTCAGAATTGTGAAGGCTATGATTTTGGGCCGAGTTCTGGTAATAACACCTATATCTTGAGTCGGTATTGGTTCTAGGCATAAAGATTAGGAAACAATACATGCCATTTGAGACCCATTTCTAACCTCATTGATTTAATGCAATTATTAGATACTATCAGATTATTCTGAGCAATTATCACTCTCTGCCATGGAATTCACAAAATTTCAAAAATAATTTGAATTATTAGCCAGTAGCATGTAGAAATTTAATCTTACCCTTTTTGTTAGAACGTATTATGTCCAGACAATAAAATCAAGCATTATTATTTTTGCGGATGACAAAACGAAACTCAATATCGAGGCCAAAACCGTTACTCAAGCTAGGCAATAAAATATTTTACAATTTAACGGCCATTCGGAATTGACAGCCTCCATCGGCTAAATTGGATTTATTGGCTTCCAGGTTCAATAAAACTATTTTTAAATTTCTTTAGCTCATTAACGTATGTGAAACTGAAATTAGATACTCGTAAATGATTTACGGCAGAGTCGCAGGTGCTTCGATTTAGACGTCGACACTATTTTTGAGTGTATATAGCGATGTACAGAGAGGATATACAATGAACATCGACCAAGTAAGGATATGAAGCTCTTTAGGATTGATGCTATCAAACTGCTTCTATTATAAGCTAGATCTAGGTGAATTAAACAGACGCATAGATAAACACCTTTTAAGCATGTTGCCGAATGTGTGATTTTTGGAATTGTGTATTTTTAATATAGGTTTGGTGTTCTTTTATACGTTTTGATAATGGTCTACAGGTTTCACCGGGTGTTGGAGGTAATCTTAATTTCACAGAACAGTTGCGCGCCGGCTATCTATTGGATATGGGACAGTTGCACGCCGCCGGTGCTTATACGTAAACTGCAGACGCGATAGGATCTCACCATAGGGTGGTTGTAAGATAAATGTAGTTGCTTTTCATGCGTTAAGTTAGTTTCGGTTAGTTTTTGCTGGTTGCGCCCCCAGAGCGAGTGGAGGGTCAGGCATGAAGTGTTCACATATTTGAGTACGGAACGTAACGGGGGTATTATCTAACATTTATATTACAGTCCGTACCATTGCGTAATCCCTCGTTTGCGCGCGACTGTCCTATTACCAATCGGGGCAATAAATCCCTAGCAGAAGGTGAAAGTGACCGCGGCGCGCAAATGACTCAAGCCCATTTCACCTATATAACATTGATTACATTCCCATGGGATCTTATGAATAACATTTTTTGCAGTTTAACTTACAAATATTTGCCTTTTTTCTCCACTTTAATGTATTTACAATTCTTTGGAAAATTGAGCCGCTTCGGCTCTGGCTCCAGAGTGTAAACAGCACAAGTTTAGTGACCTTAACGAAGCTGAAAAACCTAAAAGAAACTGGAAAACAGTCGACGTTTCGAGGAACAAATCTGCCACCGTTGTCAAGAACGATCAAATCTAAAAAGGAAAATGGTTAGTAAATGCATATAAGAGTAAAAAGCTCGTGTTCGTTCTTGACAACGGGGGCAGATTTGTTCCTCGAAACGTCGACCGTTTTCCAGATTCTTTTAGGTTTTTCAGCTTCGTTAGGGTCACTAAACTAGCACTTGTGCTGTTTACACCCTGGAGCCAGAGCCGAAGCGGCTCTTATTCTCCAAAAGAATTGTACGTTAAAGTGGAGAAACAGGCAAACATTTGTAAGATAAACATGAATCCTCCACAAAAATATAGAACACATCTACATTTTTTGTAGTTTTATTTTCATTGAGTGGTTTTGTTTTTGTTACTTTAGATCGAAGGCTGGTTTCTGTTTTGAAAATAGTACAAATGTTAAATTTTTTAGCTATTGGTTTTATTTTGCCTGATAAATCAGGAATATAAGGAATAAAGAGGTTCGTAATATGTATATTTCGATTTTGTTTCTAATATTTCGTTATCCAAACTTTATAAAGCATTTTTGAATTAAATCAATAGGATAGTTTATTAATCAAAACATGTCGATCATATAGAGTTTTTACGATCCCTTTTCTAACCATTATTGAGTGATTTAATTTAAAATTTAAATATCTATTCGTATGTGTAGGTTGTTTCGAAACTATTCAAGTCCTTTTTTATCAGAATGTCAAGAGATGAAAATTGTTCATTAATTATGTTTCTATAGTGAATTAGATTGTAGGTTCTTTCGTAATAATATGATTTCGAAAATCATTAAGAAAATGTTCGTTATATGGATAAATTTAAAAAAATTATGTGCCTCACCTTTATAAGCACACAACTGAAGTGAAACTTCTGAAAGAGATATTAGGAATTGAGTTTTTATTTTTGTAAGCTTTTTTTCCTGAACTCTTGCCCCCGGTTTCGACACTTTTTTGAACGTACAAAACTTAATATTGATACCATACTAGAATTGCTTACTTTTTGCGTAAAAACTTCAATGTTTTGATTAATAATAACTATCCTACTGATTTCATTCAAAAATGCTTTATAGAGTGAAAAACGTTAGTCAAAATCGAAATAGACCTATTACCAACCTATTTATTCCTTATATTCCTGGTTTATCAGACAAAAGAAACCGAATAGGTAAAAAAATTTAATATTCGAACTATTTTCAAAACAGAAAACACTCTTAGATCATATGGGATCAATACAGAACTGCTCTAACGAACTACAACAAAGCCACCAGAGAGGCAAAAAGGAATTCATGGGAAACCTTCTGCCAGAGCATAACAGATGCACCTGGCAGTGCTAGGATCCATAGAATTCTGTCTAGAGAACCCGTTCAGGAGTTAGGATCGCTAAAACGACCTGACGGAACCTTTACGGAATCTGGCGTAGAAACGTTAGAGCTTCGGGCAGACTCATTTCCCAGGATGTCGGATTTTACATAATGATGAGCAGGAGCCTTTTTGGGACCGATCTAATCGGCCAAAAACGGGCGACTGAATTGTCCCCAAGAACATCATTAATGCATCAACAATAAAAAATGCTATTCTATCGTTTCCGGTTTTTAAATCACCTGGTGATGACGGGACTCGGACTAAACTAGCACTTGTGCTGTTTACACCCTGGAGCCAGAGCCGAAGCGGCTCTATTTTCCAAAAAGCGTACATATGAAGTGGAGTAAAAGGCAAAAATTTGTAAGATAAACATGAATCCTCCACAACAATATAGAACATATCTACATTTAGGATGATTTAGGGCTTTATAATAATTCATTTATGTATTTATTTAGTCTCATCAAAGTTTCATTCCACTAGATATAGCTGAAACTCTTTAGAAACGTGCAATAGATATGGTTTTTTTACAACCAATATTTTGAAACAACACAAATATATAACATTTAAAATTTTATTTTATTTATGGGCTAGAATTCAGCTTCATTCTATAAAATATATTAGTTGCTTTTGCTTATGATGCAAAGCCGTAATGTTTGTCCTCATATATCTAAAAATATTGGGTATCCGTTAAGTAGTATCAATTTTGAGGCACTTTTAGGGTAAATTTCTCGCTTTGAATGCGCATTTTCGTGATCAGTGTGTAATGTATAATGCAGTGCGAGAGCGAGACCTATTTGGTTTTGGTCTTTCACTTTATATACCTACTGCAATGGTAGCAATGTGTAAATTAGTATTTCACTGTCCTCGCAAATAGCAATTTCGAGTCAAGAAATGAGAAAAAAGCATAACTCCAAAGACATACAAATGCACCAATGTGTCAATATTCGGTTATGTTTTTAATATGATTCAAAACTATATTAAACGACCCTTGAAAATCCATACAACAACATTTCAGTTCTTCTTTATTCTGTTGTTTTCTATATTCCTCAGATGTCTGTTTACTCGTCTCATTACTTGGATAATAAAAGCACTAAAATTGACTGACGCAACCGCCGCGCCAGTCCGTCCGTCGAGAAAATAAACGACGGCACATCCGCCTTTAAGGCGCGCGTATTTTGGGCTCTTCAAAACAAACAAAAATGCAGACACGCTGGGACGAAAGACACGTGGTGAGTCACGTGCAAGGGGATGTGTCAACGCCAGTGAGTAATGGGACCTTTCCAATAATTCTTGATCCGAATAAAGGTATATGGACTGGAGACCACCTTTTTCTTTTCGTCAAGACTTATTGTCTGATGGATCTAAAGATGCTTTCTCGCATAGGCGTAGACGCTTAGTTATCTCTGTGATTTTTGAGGGGTTAAACCCTAAAACTGTAATTGAAGTGCTTATTCGCAAAACTGCACAAGTCCAAGTTGATTTTTCTTGAGAAAATAGGAATTTTTGAATAAGGCTTCAATAAATTAGATAATCGTGGTAGGTTTTTTAGGTAATATCTGGTATGGTATTGCCAGGCTGCTTATATAAAAATTAGCGACAGGAAATAGGTTTTTCTCATTTTATTTGTAAACATGTTTTGGACTTGTTGATTTTTGTTTAAAAAGTGTAGACTTGTTCAGTTTTGCGGGATTACCTCTATGGACTTGTTAGTTTTTGATTAAAAAAAAGTAATGATACAGTTTTAAACGTTTTATTGTTAATGCTTTACAAAATTACGAAAAAGTATAATACGTAAACAAAATCTAAACGCGAAAAGGTATTTCAAAATCTATAGACAATCTTCATCTTCTTTATTATTATTTTGTTCGATTTCCGCATTCTCCAATATTTCTTTATTACCGCTATCCTCATCAATTTTCAACAAAATTTTATACCAAATTAGATTTTCATCATCTTCCCACTTTTGTCCAAAATGTGTGTTTAGCAATTTTTTAACATCAGTGACTTCCTTGGGATTAAGTTTAGTTACCAACTAAACATACCATTCTTGTAGGTTACCAAACTATTGTAAATTAGCACACTGTATCGAAGGTCTCCGTTAGATGGCAGCAAAATACGTTAAAACTCAATGTGAATGGATATTGTTTAAATGACGGACTTTTATCATTTTGCATAGATTTCAAAAAATTCGTAACTACAACCCTGGACTTGTTCAGTTGTGGTGCAAAAGATTAATTTCTATATTTATTTTTCAAGAGACTTGAAATTGAAGCTAATTAGGTTCTGAACCTAATGATATTAATAACTCAATTTTTCCCACGCTTGAACTTGTTAAGTTTTGCAATTAAGCACTTCAATTGCTCCTTTTAAATAATTTTAATGCTATATTTTGGAGCAAGGGTCAGTTCTGTATACAGGGTGTTTTAGTTATGGGTGGCCCCGGCCATATTTCGGAATATTGAAATTCTGGAAAAAAATCACTACTAATGCATGTTGCCGCAAGGAGGCGCAATTGAAGAGTAAGTATTAAAATTTTAAATTTCCCCGAATATTGCCAAATCAAGGTATACTTTTTGTAACATCATTAGGAAGCTTGGATAATTCCGCATCATTTTGGCCAAATGTTGATTGGGGTACCGACCTATTGAAAGAGTAATCACTCATTTAAATCGCTGCAACTTCTAAAATTCTTGTTCGATTTTAGTAAACTGAAGCTTGTTTGGAAGAGAAATGTAACTACTTTTAAATATCTTATGCATTAGGACATGCTAGTTCTTTTGACAATTTATCCCAAAATTAAATCATATAATATTATTATGATATCATAATCTGAAAATAACTAAACTTGCAAGAAAAATCGTGAAAACCGCAGTTCGAAATCTTCAGAGGTGTAGGTAACCAAAAGAATAATTTTTAACAATTTCATTGAGGAAATGATTGTTCATAGTTCCGTAGGTTTAGCTATAATAAGTTCATTTGTGACTGCCCGTCCCTCATTTCACACTTTATCTAGGCTTAAGAGTAGTTCAAATTATGTAAAGACAAAATGTGGAGCGTACTTAATGGCCAACGGACCACAACAACAATATACCAAAAATTGCATCGATCTGATTGAAAATGGTGACTTGATATATATTTTTTAATTTTCAGTTTGAAAAATGTACTTTAAGCGTACGTGCCAGCCAACACATAGCTAGCTATTTTGTGCTATAAAAAAGTTCTATAATAATTTTCCGTGCGAGATCGGGAAATATGAGAAAAACGAGGATTAATTGAAACATGCAGATAATCTCAAAAAATATTTCGGCAATTTTACTAGTTTGAATAGATAGCTTTGCTTTTAAAAGATAATAGAAAATTCTTCTTCTAATATTTTGGCATGACTTTTATGTTAAAATATGTATATTTATTCATTTAGTTGCCTCAAATCTCATTGAAAACGGTTTGAAGGTGAAAAAATGGATCAGAATCGGGAAATTTTGATGTTTTTTTGGTGATTAGAGGCGGTTTCTGGTGGATTTTGTGGCAGATTTCGAAAATAATTTCAAGATTGGAAAATGGGATAGGGTGGGATAATTTGGTCTTTTTTCAAGCGATAAGCTGCGGTTAATCTGTTAAGAATCAACGAACTGTTTAGAATACCGACTCGTAAATGCCAAGCCATTATCGGACACAATTCTCTTAGGGTAACCCAAAAATCCTGCAAATGTTTCCTTTAAATTCCTAATACAGTTCCCTGAACCTAAAGTACCTGAGGGCTTGGCTACTACATATTTAGTAGTAATCGTCAACCAATGTTAGCATATACAAAAATCCTGACCTACTATTTGGAAATAGATCTACAAAGTCTATATGTATTGTTTGTATAGGAAAATCATGTTTAGGAATTGGGTGTTGCCTTTTTTGTAGCCACAGTCTAAACCGAGGTCTAAACAGTTAGTTACATATTTCCGAATAAAAAAAAATAAATTTTTAGACCTAATTTTTACAAATGTTGTGGGTGTAACTATTGCTTGTGCAAGTGAAAGCCTTACGAATATCACACAACACCACTTAGCGTATGAAATGTTGGTTCCTATTAATTTAGTAAATTCTCTCAAGTATGATATGTATTACCCCGATTTTAAAAACTGTGATTTTGGTGAACTGAATGGTTTTTTATGTTCTATTTCTTCGGAACAGGAGTTTCTTTCAAGTGATGTTAATGTATGTGTTGATAATTTTTACAGTATATTATATTATGCACTCGATTTGTTTGTTCCAATTAAACACTTTAAATCATCGACTTTCCCTTCCTGGTTCAGTCGTGAACTACAAAAATCTGTTATAGCAAAAAAAGCTGCACACACAAAATTTAAAAAGACTAAGAGTGAAGTTGATTACATGGATTTTTCTAATTTGAGAAATAACTGTAAAGCTTTACGTGATAATTGTTATCAATCCTATCTTGCCAAGATTAGTCATGATGTAATTCAGAATCCTAATAACTTTTGGAAGCATGTGCTTACGTAATGCCAACTCCTATCCTAATAGTATGTACTTAAATGATAGGTTTGTGGATACGGGTCAGGATATGGTTAATTTGTTTGCCCATCATTTTTCAAGCACTTACAAAATCCATGAAGGTACTGTTCCAGATTATGATTCTAATTATGTTCTCGATCTTAATTCAGTTCAGATATCTTTGTGTGAGGTTTATGACGCAATACTCAACCTTAAGACTAAATACTCCTATGGCAAAGATGGTATAACATCAGTTTTGTTAAAAAATTGTGTATGTTCTCTCAGCAAACCTCTCCATCATATTTTCAGCCTTTCTCTAGCCTCTGGTTATTTTTCTGAGTTCTGGAAAACAAGTTTCTTAACACCCTTACATAAGAGTGGTGACAGAAGTGATATTTCAAATTATAGGGGCATAAGTATACAGTCTGTCATCCCTAAATTGCTTGACAATCTTTTTTCTCAAAAACTCTCATGGCACAGTCGTAGTATAATTCTTAATGAACAACATGGATTTGCTGAGGGTAAATCCACCGTAACTAACTTGCTTACATATCAACATTATTTGTTGGGCGCCTTTGAGAAGTATGGCAGAGTGGACAGTGTCTACACTGACTTTTCGAAGGCGTTTGACAGAGTAAGTCATGTGCATCTGATTCGAAAGTTATCGGCTATGGGTCTGGGTGTGAACCTTGTGAATTGGATTTATAGTTTTGTTTCAAATCGTACTCAACTTGTACGCATAAATAACTTTATTTCTCATGAAATTCAAGTATTTTCGGGTGTCCCACAAGGTTTGCATACAGGTCCCATTTTATTTAATATTTTTATCAATGATATTTGTAATGCTGTTCACCATTCTAATTTTTTATTATTTGCCGATGACCTTAAAATCTATAGACTTGTTGGAACCCCATTTGATGCTCAACTCTTGCAGGAAGATGTTGATAGTGTGGTTCTGTGGTCTGTGGAAAATGGATTGGAGCTAAATGTTGAAAAATGTTTAAGCATTTCTTTTGGTCGATCTTTAAATAATTTACCAGTAAACATTTACTCTATAGATGGTACGGCACTTAAGTCTGTTACTAGTGTTAGAGATTTGGGTGTATTGGTGGATAGTAAATTAACATTTGTGCCTCATTATTCTGAAATTACTAACAAAGGTATGCGTAATCTTGGGTTCGTTTTGCGTAACTCTGGGCAACTATCATTAACCTGCTTAAAAATCCTCTACTTTTCCATTGTCCGATCTGGACTTGAGTATGCCTCTGCAGTATGGTCACCTTCCTATGACTGCCACATTGAGACCATAGAAAGTGTTCAAAAGGCTTTTCTTCGTGCTATTGCCTTTAGAGTGAATATTAATATTTACAACAACTTCCATATTAACTATGAAGAAATAGAGACCAGATTTAACATTGTGAGTCTTAAAGATAGAAGAGTTTGCTCCGACCTGTTAATATTCTACAAGATATTAAGTGGAATTTACTATTGTCCTGTGATTTTATCAAATATACCCCTTAACACCTACTATTGATGTCATAATCTTCCAATGTTTCGCTTGCCCTTTCACCATGCAAATTATGGACTCTTCTCACCGCTAACAAGAATGATGAGTGCATGCAATGTGCTTGACCTTGATCCTTTTATAGGTAACCTAAGATCTTTTAAAGAAAGGTTGTCTAGTCAACATTAACATACAGATTCGCTCTCATCTACCAAGTTTATATTCAACTCACAACCTCGAACTGTACCCAATTCGCTAGTATTGTTAGAAAAACAATGTTGTCATCTACTCAAAATATCTATTAAACAATATTTTGTTTCTACATCTACATTAGTACTTATATCAACTTCATCAGCAGATATACTCCCAACCATATTACTCTTATGTTCACTCACCCTGTTAGCTTTTTTGGCCAATGGAGCCTCAATACACATTTGTCCTCTTCCAATCAGTCGGCCTTTTGTCCAGGCAACCTCCATATCGCTCATGTTGGACACCGGTAGCATTGAATTAGAGTCCCTCATCACGGTAGATGAGATACAAATGAATGAATGTATCTTCTTTGGCTTTCATCACCACATCCTCTTTTTTGATATCTCCAATATGTACAGGGTGGCTCGAATTCGTGTCTATGTATGGGGAACTCGAAAACCGTAATTGCGCATTTAGGTGCCTAACAATATGCCGTTTAGAAAGTTTTAAAATTCCGAGTATTTACGGAGATATCCGGAAAAAACCGAAATTTTAAAAAATCGTTTTTTTCCTGGGCTTATTTAAAAACGGATTTCAAATCTATTACACTTTTGCATTGCCACTTTTTCCGCTCTATCCAATGATGATATCCAGTTTGAAATCCGACGTTTCGTCTTCAAAGGGATCATCATCAACTTTCTTTTTTTAAATACGAAGTTTAATTTTTTTTATCGTTTTTCAGATGGTATTGGCGTTATTAATATGAGTAAGGTAAAAGCCCCAATGGTTGACACGTTAAGATTACAAGTGCCACATTTCTGCCTCTAACATATTCCACTATAATTCAATTGCCAAAATATCAAACACGATTGTAGTTTGGGATTTTAAGAATTAGTGAAAATATCAAAAAGGGCCAATTTAACTTTGTTTTTCTTTAAATTAAACTTTTTCTAGTTGTCTAAAAAAGAGCCAATGGTTGACGGGCAAATATTGAAATGTACCCAATGAATGAAATTTGATTTAACCAATGCTTGACATTTGATGAACCATCTAATACCTTTCACGTATAGATGTTTTTTGTATTAATTTTTTCAGTTTTTAAGGTTTTAGCATTTTAGGTTTATCAAATAAACTGAATTTAATTTAATGCATATCTTTATTTTTTAGATTTTATTTTGGCATTCTTTAGGATCAATGGTTGACACGTTACGTCCCAAAAGCTGACATGACAGAAATTATCTCAATAATACGACAGAACTTCGACAGGTTATTTTTATTTCCACAAATTTATACGAATATATAATAAAAAAACGTAAAGTAACTTTCTGCAAACAGAATCAACCATCAGTGTCAACATTTTTTTTTAAATTCATATCTTATGTGATTACCAGCTACGTGCAAGGTCGGAAACTCAAGGATCTCGATAACTTGACTTAATTTGATCATTGATACATCAGTTTCATTGAGTACAAATGTGCTAATTCCACGAGAAGCAGAAAGAACTTTCTTCATACCCATAACTTCAGCCTCGTCATTTGGCAAAATCGCTTCTGTGACGCAAACATATTTGTGTTGCTTTTTATTACCGGGGAACAAAACAACAACAAAGTCGCCTTCCTTTAAACCAGGGAGATTTGTTCGATTTCGGATTGTGGAGAGAGGAAGTTCGTCTTCAGACTCAGTTTTGGATAAATTACTCTCAGAATCATCTTTTCGGGGGTCCTTACTAACATTGAAACTGATGTCATCTAGACTGTCACCAGATTTCACCCAAGTGTCACAAGATTCCGTATCTGATGATCCTCCTTTTTTGTCACTTGCTTTTTT